>MJUU01023901.1:22979-50634 GCA_002080025.1 Modiolus philippinarum
TAAACTAATTACTGGAGTATGGCTGAAATAACTAGACTTATCACTGAAGTATTGCTGAAATTACTAAACTACTCACTGGTGTATTGCTGAAATAACTAAACTAATTACTGGAGTATGGCTGAAATTACTTGACCAATCACTGGAGTATTGCTGAAATAACTTACTAAATGTAGTATGACTGCTCTATCTTGGGTGAATAACATCAAGGATATGGCTAAATTTGAAACTACACAAAAAACAAGCAGCACAATTAATCAAACTAGATATATGTCATAGTGGAAATGGATGTATTGCGAACATGTTGAAACTAGAACAAAATCCTCTCTCTAGCATACTAAATTTGTTTTTTGAGTGGTAGAGGGAGTGGTTCCTGCTCTCACAGCAGATGAATATGTTGAGCCCAGGAATTTAGTGAAATAGATAGCAATAGGCTACGAATGTTTATAACAGCAAATTCCATAAAGAAATAAACAAAGACCAACAGTAAGGCTTTTGAATAAATCTATGATAATAACATCTTGGGAAACTGGTTTATCAACAAAGTGTTGTCAACTGAAAACATTTGTACTGAAACGTACATTGCCTTCAGCTGAACTAAACCAGTCGCCCCTTCAAGAGCAGCTATAACCGCGTTCGGTTGCTGCACTGAAAATATACAGTTACAGATGTTTTATAAGATGAGCTGTTTAGTCCAGTTTAGTACAGTTACTAAGCCGATGTAAAAAAAAAATGATAAAATAATATGAAATATGAATAAACTAGGATAAAGATTGATTAAACGTAATGCGATTTTTTTAATACAAATTGAAATACTTATATTGACAAAACTGACTTGAAAAATGATCGTTAACCAATAATCTCTGTGTAAAAATAATTAATGTATGAAACATGTTGCACAAAATATATATTTCATTCGTCATCCTTAAAACACGGGCAGTTAAATACCAAAGGAACAAAACACAGGTTTATTTTAATCCTAGTCCAGAGACAAGGGAAAAGAGAGAACACCCTCAAAGACAGAACAACTAAGACATTGCAACCTACAAATCACACGAACAACACAAATACTAGACTCTAAACTAAAGCATTAACAATGTGAATGCAAAAAAAAGTAAATAAATAAATAAATAAATAGATAATAAAACAGTGTGAAAACATGTGCTTGTTTTAAATGAAATATATTTTTTTAAACAAATGATTTTAGAATACACTGATGATTGTGAAGGATAATAACTAATTTAATTTGCAAAAAATGTCTTTTTCGTTATCTATTAAGACAACTATGCAAGTTGATATAACGACATATACCAGTCCAAACTGTCGCATTGAATAAATCCCGAAATTATTTTATCTAACCATCACGAGTCTATTAATTAGAGAAATTATGAGTCCAAGAAAATAGACAGTATTATGGTTTACAATTATTTCTTTTTAAATTGTTTTCAACATTCAGCATGAATTTATTATAAAGAAAAACTCAAAACAACACCAAATTTTTTTACAATGAAATAATATAGAATATTATACTTTATCCATATTTTTTCTCTATATGTCTTTATTACCAAGCCGGTCCAATATATTGTGTAATACAGAAGTGCATTTTAAGTAATTGTACTCGTCAATATAACATTGCCATCGTAATTTTTGCCATTTTAGTTTTATCTATGAATTAATTCTAAAATTGATTTAAACATGTTAATGAATTATACAGTTATCTGAAATTTATTATTTCGAAAACAGGAGTTAAAATAACATTAATACTCTTTCCAATGTATATTTCATAACGATATTGATAGTGTGGAGGATTTTGTTTTTCATTTTCTTTTAAGTTTTGGTTTTCGGTATGTCCGAATCTTATCTGAACTAATTAAGGAAACATAAATTTTGGAAAGGTCTTCTATCTACTTGACTAAATTGAACTGTAATATCGATGCTTTCGAAATTGTTTTGAGAGACATTACAGCATTATGCCATTACAATACAAAGTTTTCAGTACATAAGAAGCATAAAAGAATGTGTCATTTCCCTTTTTTAGGTCCCAAAGAAAAAAAATCTCATCGATGAAGACACTACACGTATGCTGCTTTGGGGGAGGGGGGCTTTGCTTTTATATTGTCGAACACAAAAAAAAATACACCCAAGTGTAAAAACGCGAGGATCCACGCTTAAAAAGCACGACAATTAGTTGAGTATAATATAACAAATAGTTCATGTCACTTCGGGCCAAATTGCAGTTTATGGACCGGTCTCTCACTCCCAAAATACTATATTGACCTCAGCTTCGCTTCGAGAGACCGGTCAATAAACTGCCATATGGCCCTCAGTGCCATGAACTATTTGTATAATAAATCGTCGTGTATTGTAAAGTCGAGGGTCATCTATTTTGCATATTCATTAGATGACGTTAAGCCATTGCTTGACCCAGGATTGTCAAAATGTAAAAGTGATGTCTGAGTTTTAAATTAATACAAGTATCTGTTCAAAATCAATATTTTAACAGGTAAAAACAAAGAAAACCTGAAAGATGCAAATTTCCGCCTTTTTTGTTAATGTCCATTTTTAGGAATATTATTTTGGTTATTTTTAGAGCACCTAGGTCACCAAGGTCATGAAAGACATGGTCAGTTGATTAATTTGCATATCTGGGTCAAAGAATTAATGCTGAAATTGAACTTATATTACAAGTAATTTGAGAAAAATTTCTTTCAAAACATATCACTTTTTATTCTTTTTACCTTTCACAATGTAAAAAGTGTGAGTATGAGTGCAACAAAAATATTTGGTATTTTTAATGACCGTCTTTCTGAGGTTGACCCCAACTTTCGTTTTCATAACACCTGACCATGTGACAAAACATGATGGATAAAAGAAAGAATTCAGATTGCAATAGGCAAATTAAATAAGCAGTTGAAAAGCCTCTAGCAAATTTATTTTTCCTCTGGTGGGAATTTTAGTACAGTGCCATACTCTAAATATTTTGTGACACTGAAAATAGATTCATGACTGCTTTTAATTTTGATTGTCAGTACATATGATGTTCTTCATAATGTGCCATTTTATTCTTTCATTTATATTCACCACAGTATGCAAATATGGAGTCTCGACTTTACAATACACTACCAAAATTGTAATGAAAATGCCCTCCCACTTTCTGAAGAGTTTTTAATAACCTTCTAAGTATGTAGAAATAATTAAATCTGTGCCAAAAAAGAGTGAAAGTATATTTAATATTTATATTGTAATTTACAGGATTATTGAAATTAATTTAGAATTGTTTGAGACAAAATAGTCTTGGTGTCTCGACTTTACGATACACGAGGAAATATACATGAGATAAAGTCTCCTCAACCACAAGGTAAAACCAGATAATGGAACATTGCTTTTAACGGATGTCTTTTTACGAAAACACATCATGTGAACTTCGTCTATTTTAGCTTAAGTTTGTTATGACTAACTTTACTAAATGTCATTGTTAATTTGCAGGCTCTTATCAGAATATGAAATATATTACATTTTGTTACGAACTTTTATGGTAAGATGAGCTGCAAAGGTAGAATATAAACGTACAAAAGTATAATATTTAAGAAATAATTAACAGTAGCCATATATTTATATTATTTTTACCACGGGTTTGGATACAAAGTTAATGAAGCCCGTCATATTAGAATCTACATTTGCAGCTCACCTTACCAACACATTATCATTCCTTACATTGATTGTAATAGCACTTTGCCAGTTTAATTTCTTTTTGTTGGCGATCCCGCATACATGACAAGAAAAGACATGGATGTAGCATTGTTTAACATTTAGCAAAGAATTCCGCTCATGAACAAAGCTCATTGTTGAAGGCTTCGTGGTGACATTAAGATTAAGAACAACAATAAAAGCGTTGTTCCTTTGCTTAGTTCTACCATGTATTTGTAGAGTCGTTGTCTCGTGTGAATTTAATCCTTATCCTTTCATCGTTTATTATGTGTTGATGATGATACAATATCGATTATCAGACTAAAAAGCATCGATTTATATTGTGTCTATGAATATGAAATATCAAATCAATTTTGTTCTTAATATGTAACCATTTTATGTAACTATCTAATTACCGAACTTACTGTGAATATAGTTTCTGCATATGTCTATTTCGACAACTTATGTCTCTTCAGTGCAGTTAAAATCTTGACGTTGAGAAGACCATAAATGCAAATATGGGTTAAAACTGATAGAAAACATATAACCAATGTGATGTAAATGTCAAGCCAAAACCAGCTAAGCACATAGCTTTGCATGAGGGAGATATACAGTGATCTTCTGTTTACCACGGTTAAAAACAAAACAACATCGTTTGACGATTATTTTGATGATCCGGCATCCATGAGTCAAATCGACATGGTGTAGCCTTGTACGTTACTTTGCAATGAACTCCGCTCAAAGAGATGCTCTGGACAGTCTTGAACTTACCATGAGGTATAATAGAAGCTCATTGTTGAAGTCTTCATGAGGGCATATCCGTTCAGTTTTAATGCATACAAAATGTTGTTGTCCATTTATAAAATGCTACACTGCATAAAATCGTTCGGCAAACAGGTCAAACGTCAGTAAACACCTAGAGTCTGGTGTTTTGTCGATTTTCTTCACTTTGACACCTGACTTCCAATTTGAGACCTGTTGTTTATTTTGATTTCTGGGTAACAGCATCAATATATTACAAAAACAGGATAACTGTAAACACCTACAATGGCCGGGAGCTACAATCACATGCCACAATTTACAAGCGAACTGCACTAGAAAAACAATCATGAAAACAAAAGACAAACAAAAATAACGATAGGAACTTGGGATAGCCGGATTGGTACCGGCACTAGCAAAAGCCAGTGGTATGATTAAACGGATTTATGGGTACCTCCCCTTTCTCTATCCTTGTTTCCCTATAGTATAATAACCATGCAAATAAAACCCAATACAGGAAGACTATTAACTCAATGACCACCATCTTGGAAAAGAAAAGCACATGAAAAAACGTAATTTAGAAAGATGGGTCAAAGGGTGCTCGCCCGCCGTGCGCGGTCCCGGCTTATGAATAGGCCCGCAGCATCATCTGAGCTTGCAATGGAGTATGAGTCTTCCTAACAGAGGCGACACGTTTGCCGTGTGTCGAGACCCGTGTCGATGGTTGACGAGATCCTGGTAGGTACGAACCTGTGTTCAGACTCCCGCTGCGGCCATTAAATATCCGTTGGACTGCGAATACAGGATAAATATCTTACTTGATCTGAAATCATCTAAACGGGTGGTCGGATTGGCCCGGTCTGATCAATCGGCTGGCCACGCCAAGCCCTCCAGTATATCTTTCCAACTTGAGTTTAAGTTAACTAGTGTAACATTTTTGTCTTGATTACAGTGCAGGAGGTATTGGAGAAGGTGGTGGCTCATGGGTCAATCAAATAGTACGCTTTCCATCAGTGCCTGATGGTTACGCTCCACTTGAGTATACCATCTTTGGAACACTTGAAACTTTCCGGCGGAGATCCCTAGAATAAAAGTATCGCCCCTGTTGGCACTCCGTGGTGGGTGGGTAACAAAGATGGTGAAATCTCCTTTCTTACTACATGGCACAACAAACCCCTCAAAACCAACCAGTTCCAAATAGAAAAAGAAAACTAGACGATTCTATTCCAGAAGTTGAAGATAACAGTTGGACAAAATCTATTGTGTTGACTGGATCATCTGAAAAGCAAATATCAAAAATCAATCCATTTGCTATCCAAAAGACAATCCAAAGCATTGCTGAAACAGTAAAAAACGTCTCCAAATGAGCTCCCTCTACAGCACGTATGTACCTGAGAATAAACGAGCTGCTGGCGGCTCAACCATTCTCTTCAACAACAATATTGTCCACAATACTGTTGATTTAAATACCGATCTTCAGGCTGTTGCAGTGAGAATTTCTTTTAATAAACCAATCACATTGCGTACTGTATATTTACCACCTAATTACAACCTCAGTCTGAGTCAACTTGAAAACTTGACCGACCAACTGCCCGCCCAATTTATAATAATGGATGATTTCAATGCTCACAATCCATTATGGGGCAGTTCTGCTTTGAATGACAGAGGTAAAAAGATTGAAGACATAATGTCGCAGGAAGGTTTATTTCAAACATCTTCCTTTATCAACTAGTTGCGTCTGTAAGACAATGGAATGGATGATAAACAACCGTCTTGTTTGGTATCTGGAATCGAACAATCTTCTGTCGAACATCCAAAATGGATTTCGACAAGGTCGTACAACAACAGACCATTTAGTTCGATTCGAAACATTGATCAGAAATGCAGTTTTTAAGAAATAACATGCAGTGTCAATCTTTTTCGATATTAAAGAAGCATATGACACAACATGGAAATAAGGCATTTTGAAAGATCTTTTTGATATGGGGTTGAGAGGAAGTTTACCAAATTTATTGAGAATTTTCCCAAGGATAGTGACTTTAATGTTAGAGTCAACTCTACATTTTCTGACTCGTTTGAACAAGAGATGGGTGTTCCACAAGGAAGCATCCTCTCTGTCACACTATTTAGTATTAAAATAAATAGTTTGGAACAGGTTTTAAAAGATAACATTGATGGATCTCTTTATGTAAATGATTTTCTGATTTGTTATCATGGAAAAAACATGAATAATATAGAAAGACAACTGCAACTGTGCCTAAACAGAATTGAAAAATGGGCTGTTCAAAATGGTTTTAAATTTTCCAGTTCTAAAACAGTTGGAATGCATTTCCGTTGTAAACGGAAAATGCACCCAGATCCAGAGCTAAAACTGTACAATAGCCCTTTTACTAATGTAAAAGAGGCAAAGTTCCTTGGTTTAATTTTTGATAGTAAACTTTCATTTCTTCCCCATATCAAAATGCTAAAAAACAAATGCCTCAAGGCATTAGATATCTTAAAAGTTGTGTCGAGTACCGACTGGGGTGCGGATAGCACTGTTTTATTAAATTCATATCGATTGTTGATTCGATCAAAATTAGTTTATGGATGTTTTATTTACGGTTCTGTCCGTAAATCATACATTAAATTACTAGATACTGTTCACCACCAAGGTTTGCGTCTTTCATTGGGTGCGTTCAAAACTTCTCCCGTGGAGAGTCTCTATGTTGCATCTAGTGAACAATCCTTGGAAGACAGACGTATTAAACTTGGTTTACAATATACAACAAAGCTTAAAGCGTATCCTTCCAATCCTGCTCACAACTGTGCTTTCAAGCCTCTTCACAAAGCTGACTATGAAAAATGCCCAAACGTTATACAATCTTTTGGTCTTCGTATCAAATCACACCTTGAATCTGGTAATATAAATTTAGATGAAATAGCTCCTAAAGAAACTCCCAAAAATATCCATGGCTGAACCCAAACCAACATTTAATTTTGAACTACACAAACACAAAAAGGTTGGTACCAATCTTCTGGTTATCCAGCAGGACTTTGCAAGAATTAAATCTGAACATCCTGAATACTTGCAAATCTACACAGATGGCTCAAAGGATGGAGAAAGAGTGGCTTCTGCAGCCGATTTTGGGTTCGTACAGTAACTCTTCGACAAACATCCTCTAGTTCCATATTTACTGCTGAAGCTAACGCTATTTACTCAGCCCTTAAATTGGTAGCTTTATCGCAATCAAATAAGTTCATGATCTGTTCCGATTCACTTTCATGCCTATTGGCAATTGAAAGTCGAAAAACAAAACGCCCAATTATTTTGAAAATTGCCGAATTCTACAAGTCACTTGTAGCATTAGGCAATGAAGTCATTTATGTTTGGATCCCCAGTCATGTGGGAATCTATGGAAACACAGTTGCTGACCAGGAGGCCAAGGGTGCAAGACGACGATATGGCGGATTTTCTAGTGCCGTACACTGACATGAAGCCTTTGATCGTTAAATACATTTTAAAGTTATGGCAGGCCAAATAGGATCTGCAAATAAATAATAAACTGCATGGAATAGTCAGATGTCGGTAAACAGGTTGGTTCCTATGGTAAAAACCGTAGGGAACAGGTAGTGTTGACCCGATGTCGTATTGGACACACTAGAACAACCCATAGTTTTATTCTCAACAGTGATGATCGCGCTGAATGTATTCCATGCAATTATCCATATACAATTCAACATGTTTTAATTGAATGTGTAGATGTTGCCGATATCAGGCGTGATTTTTATTCTGCTGATTGTCTTAAAGACCTATTTACAAACGTCGCTGGTGACAAAATCGTTCAATTTTCAAAAGCAATCAATTTATTTAGTAAGATTTAAATGGATCTATTTTAAACAAGTTTCTAATTTCTTATATTATTACTGTTAAACCAAAATTTCTTCTATTATGTTTTTTGACATTTTATACATTTGTTTTTATTTGTATAAAGCTTATATGGTTACGTGTTATATTGATATTTTATGTATTTATTAAAATTGTTCAATATACTCAACAGTTCTCGCCATAATATAGCTGAAATATTGCTGAAGTTGGCGTAAAACATCAATCAATCAATCAATCAAAGGGTGCTCGCAGCTAAACTCAAGGAACCTAGTCTGCTGGTAAAACACTGGCTCACTACCGAAGAAGGATCAAACTCAATACTCATCGAAGGGTTTGGTAAAGAGGTGTCATGTATATCAGTAGACATCGGCAGTATCAGTGAGAGGCCAGTATGTATGTAAAGTCTTCAGGTCACTGGAAATATGAATGAAATATAAACTTATCGGGAATATTAAAAATATATTTGAACTTAATATTAGACAACATGGTATACAAGCATACTCACCGGAACATATATTCAATAAACTAACTAATTCAGATGCACCTGCACAGACCTGTATCCGTGATCAATAAGTATATTGTGTGTAATGGTGCTCCAGAGCAGTCTAGTGAAGCGTCACCCAAAATGCGTCACTCCACATATAACAATTTGGGCGACGAAAACGATATGCATAGATTTCCAGTGAGGGTATTAACCTCCCCTTTTGGACTCGGGACTTTGACCTTATTTTTGGCGTACTGGGAACTTTACCACTTGAACCGATGGAGTCCACAGATTCAAAAGTCAGTGGATTTCGTACTTGTACTTGAAATTAAAAAAAAAATTTAAAATGAAAAATGGATTCTGGACTTCATCTCAAATTTTTGTTGTACTCTGGACTCAAGGGGGTAGGGTAGCTAGTTCAGAAACTGTAACCAGTCGTGGAATAAGACAACGAAGCAGACACTGTTGCGCTGCGCAATATGTCGTTTTCGAGATAAAAATCTACTACGGGACAACATACTTATTTTAGCACTTTGTCACGTGATAATAATGACGTTGCGGTGCTTGACGTCTTCCGCTTCGTACTTGTTGTAAATAGCAATATCTTATTGGACAAGTTCCACTTAAATAATATTGTAAAAAGTCGTATTTTTTCATTCTTTTTTATTATGAAGCTTGAAGTTAAGAACCGCAGTAACATGACTACATTGTCTGCAGGATAACACAAGATTTGTATATTTGGAAGTGAACTTCAATTTCGTGGCATTTGCCTCGATTGAACTGGAATAAAATCTTTAAAAATGTGCAAATAAACATCACATCATTCAGAACAAATACTCATCTTCACAGGGAAAGTAAAATTCCCTTATGAGACGCATTGACGTTGTTTGTGTTGGAAATGCAATAAACCGGAAAGGTGAGTGAACCTGAAAACGCCGGGAACGTCATAAAAGATGTTACGTCATTCCGGGAATGAAGGGATCTCGAAAACGAGGTATTCGCATTGGAAAAATAAAGAGTCGGATACGGGGTAGGTTTGATTTTCGAGCCGGAACAGTAATTTGACGGCTTTTCCTTTGTGACGTCATAATTGAATGACAGATGTCAAACGTCATATTTCGTTTACTTTGCCGTGAATTAACTCCCTTTTCCCGTAAATAATGTTTAATCCGGAAACTTTGTAAAATATCTCTGTTAAAAGCATGGTGACATATATATTTTTTAATTCTAATCAATAAATTACATCATAAATATCTGTTCACAAAAATACATTCTATTAAGCTAAAAATTGCCTTTCCATATTTTCTTCGTGCATTCTATGTAAATTTAGGTGAAAATGGCTAAAAATGTGCAAACTTTGATCTCAATTCTAGAAAAAGCAAGCATGGTGACCCATACTTTTTATTACAGATTTCGGGCAAGTAGGATTGGTTCTTCAATTGTGTCGACTTACCACAAAATCTCATGGATATCAATATTAGTGTCTATCTACCTTAAACAGGATTGGGGAATTCCTTTTTGAATGAACGGATCGACAAGGTTATCTCTCTGAATACCGATGCTGACAAATTTATAGGATTTACGGGTAGGCGAACACGCAGATCATATATTGGAGACATGTTTCTGTTGAACTTCTGACCAAAAAACTTCTAAGGATGAGAACAAGTTCTTTAATAGTGGGTCTTAATGGGGGTATATGTATAAAGCGGGATTGGACTTTTTAAGTAAGCGGGAAGCAAAAACGCGCATAAGAAAACGACATGACTGGAGAACCACAGAAAATAAAGTATGTGAAAAGGTAGGTTCTTTGAATTCTTCCCACCAGTGAAACAGGAAAGAGGAGAAGAATTTTTGAGGAGTATTGTATTAAGACCAAGAAAATAGCTTACCATCTGATAAATGTCCTTATCAAAAGCAAGAGAAACTGAAATGAAGCAGAAGAAAAGAAAGGTTAATAATTTTTGAAATCTTAGTGATTCCTCTTTCAATAAATTTTAGTCGAAACAATTATGTTGCTTTAATTTTTGTGTCGCCTTCATACCTATGTCGGGCGACATATGGGGATCACTTAAGTCGTCTTGCGTCGTCGTTGGCGTTTGCGTTGATGTTGCCGTTGGCGTTATCCGTCCCACATTTTCGCAATTTTCCTCAGCCACCTGAAATTTTGTATGTGAGTGCAGTATGAGGTTCCCTATTGTGCTTACTGAATTCAGACCAGTAGGAAATCTACTTCTTGTTTACCGACTAGTGGGAATATTTTCCCACATACTGTCAATAGTGGAAATGTTTCGTTAGATTTCTCTCAGCAACTACAATTCACAGCGACTTGAAATTTTGTATGTGACTTGAGTATGAGGTTCCTTATTGAGTTTTTTCGATTCAGGTTTGTTGGACATCTACTTCCTGTTTACCGACTTGGAATATATATATATATATATATATATATGTATGTATGTATATATATATGTATATATAACTCGGATAGAACTTAAATATAAACAGTATATATATATTACTGTTTATATTTAAATTCTATCCGAGTCTTTTTCAAAACAACAAAATATATATTAATAACATCCCGAACATGATCCAGTAGGCTCAGATAAAAGAAACAGTGGACACCGCACGTCAATTGATCCACCATTTGATTTGAGATTTTGTATGAAAAGTAAGATTAAAATGAAGTGAAACTGTGTGGTCACAAAACAAAGCAAAATGTGTTTTTAATTTTTCAGTACATTACATACCATGTATAATACTGTTATAAGCATCCTAATTACCAATCTATCATATCTTCTCTATTTTTGAACTATATCATTTACTGTAAATATAAACAAACATAATGTTAATAGTCTACAACACTGAATGTTGACCACCTGCCAATCAGGAGGTCAGTTACGATCAATAACTACAGTATAAAAAGGGGAAGGGATACGGGGAATGTGTCAAAGAGACAACGACCCAAAGGAGAGTAATAATAACTCAAAGCCACCATAAGATCTTGAATGAACGATGAGGAAACCCCAGACCCAACGGCAGGTCGGAGTCGGTCCCTAAATATAGAGTAATCAAGTTCAGCAAAAAAATGCCACTCCGGACTCCTGTAAACAAAGTAAAGCAGAAAAACCTTAAAAAAATGTTTGTTTCCCCTTTTACGACCGTACCCTCCAAGCGGTGTTTTTTTTTGCAAAAAAATGTCAATCTATTGATGCTTGAACTTTCACAGGTAGTTGAATAACACGCACAGAGAAAATTCCCGTTTGCACCCATTCCCTGGAAAAACTTGGCAAGGCTGATTTTATTGCCCTTTTTTGCTGACTTTAGGTTTAATTGGATCTAAATGGTCAATATTTTTAGATAGGAGTAATGCCAGTTATTGTTCTGGATATTCACTGTTTATTTTAACATACACATACTCTCTGGATGAAATTGGCAACAAGCAGTGAAAGGATATGGAGTAAATGCACATGAGACAAGTTTCTACACATACATAGTAAAACCAAGAAATGAAACAATGTCTTGTTTTTGTTCTTCATCTTGAAGTAACCATATTGAAGGCATTCACCATTGAACTTTCATCTCCGCCTTCCTAAAAACTCATATTAAGTTCAAGATCGCCGTAGCACCGGTGTGAACAGAATTCATTGCTAGATGTGGAACAACGTTACATCCATGCAATGTAACTCATGGATGAGGAGGGATTATCAACAAGCATAAAAGTAAACTGGCAAAGTGTTCTTAAAATACTAAAATACCGAAGTTGCATAAATACCGAAGTTGCATAATTTACAGTAAAAACCACCATCATCTGTTGCCTGACAAAAAGACTAAGTGGAGACAATTACAAAATATAAACAACCATGGGGTACTGATTTATCCAATTGCAAGTATACTAGACATTATAAAACAGTGAGATATGGGCACTTTCAACAGGTGGAAAGAATAACTTTTGGAAAATACAGAAATAAAATGAGAAAATTTTGAAAGCTAGAAATTCTTTCAAGAACAAGAACACCTTTTTGACTGTACACTGCAGAAGTCTTAAACAAAACAATGTGAGAAATGGTTAATATACTAGCTTTAGGTTAATGGGGTCTAAATGGTCAATATCGTTGAATAAGATGGACCAGGTGAAATACTGTCACTTTAAGAAAACACATAGTTGGATAAATTTCAAAAGAAATATTGAATCATAAATCCAGAATATATGGCTATACAAGGACCACATACATACAGTGTACGTAAACGGAGACCAAACAAACACAGGATACATGTATAAACACAAACCCTTAATCAAAGTGCAGTCTGCAGTGAAAGGTGGTTGGCTTTGTCAGCAATGAATTTATCATGCATAGCTGACCTCGATAATTGAGATTGTGATTTTAAATTGAGGAAAAACTTACAGTATCAATACTTGAGAACAATTAGAAACGACAACTTTTTTTATTTTATGTAAAAAAATAAGTCAGAATCACATTGTGGATTATGGATTTACTGTCCGAAGTTTAATGCTGACCATCTCAAGTTTGATTGAAGGGGGTTAACATTTGATTTTNGGGGGGGGGGGGGGGGGCTGGGCGAAATTGTCACGAAAAAAATATTTATTTTCATGAAAATCTGAAACAAATTGTTTATTTTCAACAAATGTCGCATCTTATTATTTATTTGCAATTCGGCAACAACAAATTATTCTTCAAAATAAAATTATTTATTTTCATGACAAGTAGGATAGAAATATTTATTTTCACTGGCACCAAGATTGAATTATTTATTTACAAGATCACCCAAGCCTCTGCTCCCCGAAACTCAAATGGTCGTCACCTTATTGTGACAAACGGGACAGTGCTTTATCTCCGTCCAAACTCTTTTGATCGAGGAATTGGAGATACTATGCACAATTGTATTTCCTCATTCTCCCAATTCAAGAAACAGATTTCTAAGTAACCATAATTAATGAAAGTGCTAACTAGTGGAAAGAAGGATGCCTTTAAAGCATTGGTTGGCATCAGCACCAGCAATTTCACAAACCACTTAAAAATATATCCAAAACTCAGTCTTATATACATATACTTTTAAAGATATAATTCTTATAAACTCATAGGGGCGGTGTTTTTAGTTACGCTACATTCTTGAAGTATAGAGAAAGTGAAAGTAAACCTTCATATTTTGTTAATAGAACTTTGGGAACTCGTCGCATTCATTCTACATGACTGCTTAACGGTCAAATTTTCCCGCTCTTTCAAGTTCCGAATATCATTAAAACCAAATTATGCGCATGCGTTTGTATTTGTGAACAAAACAGCGTGTTCATCGCATGGAAAGACAATTATAAATATTCTCATACAGCGATATCGAAAATATATATACATTCAAATATAATTCATACATAAAGTAACTGTTACCTGTTGATTTGTTATTTTCAAGGGACTGATACTATCAACAAGATTCGACTGTAATAGAAATTAATACACGCAGCCGATTTACGTAAATTATCTGAAGACAATATGTTCATTACGCTGCAACAGAATCCATGTTATTATGTGGCAATAAAAAAGATCTATGAAATTGTTTCACCAAAAATTACGTAAATAGTGGGTATTTTGCTGTTTTGATCGCTTACATAGCCATAGCTTATAGCAGTTTGAAGTATATCATATTAAAAGCAAAAGCTGTAGTGCATTCTTTGGAACCGGATCTTCGCAAAAAGGTGGCCAACGACCATAAAAACAGGAGTGTCATCAGTTTGGATCAGTAACTTTAGATAGGAGTAAATGAGAGAAGGGTCTTTGCACTGCCACTTTGAGAAAGCAGTTTCAGCACAGAGTTAGGGGGTAGAGACCACCTTGTAGAAAGACGAAGATCCCTGACTCAGTGCTAAGAAAAATGTGGGATAACAACTTAATTTTAAAGATTTTTTTGTTCTTGTAAACCTTTGTTTGCCCTCAGTATTTTTCTTTTTGTATTGCATTTAGTCTAAACACAAAAGTCGGAAATTTTATCATTATTTCATTTCAAGTCGAAATACGAAGCCATATACATTGACGTTTCGCGAACCTAGTCACTACATAATGTATGGGGCTTTGTTTTTCTACAGTAATTTAAACGGAATATTGATAAAATTTCCGACTCCTTTGGTCTGATCGTCCATTGTCATCTTGAAAACTTTCGACAGGTCTGCTCTTTTTGTCTCAGGTCCTTAAAGTAGTTTCAAATATTTATTTAGTGTTGATTAAAGCTGATCATCACCATACTCCGGGTGAACAGGATTGCAGAACTTCTCAGATTTTGTCCGTCGAGACGGTCACATTTACAGACTTCTTCTGTACATTTATTTCAGTTCAGCACCATTTTCGTAATATCCGTCACGTCCTCAAGAAAATCCTCCGCGTGTTTAACCAATCATATCCCTTTTCAAAGCGTTACCAATAAGATACTTCCCATCTTCAGTTTTGGCAGACGAAATGCGCACCATGTGTCTATATAGCACTAGCCTAGGGTAGTATGAATATTTATTAGAAAATGTGAATATTCATGATGTTTTTCTAGTACCGAAATCGGAAAGGATGCTGTAATTTACGGAATATATGACGCCATTTTTGTTGACAATGAAGTGCAGATTTCGCAGCAAATAACAACACAACAGTGTGCCAATAATGCATGTAATAATGAGGATACTTCTGCTTTCTAAGATGAGTGTTCAGGGGCCAGTATACCGGCATGAATTTTTTTTCGCACAAATATTTCAAGCGCTCTTAGGATTCGATGATAATCCAAAAAACAATGGCACTGCCACTTTTTTTCCCTACTGTATCTACATTAGATCAAATTGAGGGAAAGAGTTCGGCAAGAATTCCTTTTGGCACTATTACCAGGTATCTCTTTGTTAATTCCGTCAACCAAAGGGGTGCCATATAGACCCGCGTATTAAACTCTTTCGATTGATTGATTGATTGATGTTTTACGCCAACTTCAGCAATATTCCAGCTATATTGTGGCGAGAACTGTTAAGTAATTTGAACAATTATAATAAATATATAAAATATCAATATAAAACAATTAAAGCTTTATACATGTTAAACAAGAGTGTAAAATATAAAAAGAATATAAAAAAAAAACATTATAGGAGAAATGACAGTTAACTGTTACAATATTACAACTATAGATTAAATCCATTTAAATCTTATTAAATGAACTGATCGCTTTTAAAAATTGAACGATTTTGTCGCCAGCGACATTTGTAAAGAGGTCTTTAAGACAATCAGCTGAATAAAAATCATGCCTTATATCGGCAACATCTATACATTCAATGAAAACATATTGAATTGTATAAGGACAATTGCATGGAATACATTCAGGTCGATCATCACTGTTGATGTAAACTCTTTCGAAGAGTTGCATATGGCAACCCTTTGGTTTACGGAATAAACAAAGAAACTGTGATGGACGTGTAACGGACACAGGTAAATCACAAGGTATAATTCGAATCTTACCTAATTGTTAATCTGTCGGAGAAGGCTTCTATAACGTTGTCAACAGCACTCAGTCTCTTTCACTGTTACTGCTGTTGTCTGCAAACAATCACCTACACTTCTCATCCGGTCACCCTGGATCCTCTACTCTCATCAAATGGGTCATGAACCTATCCGAGGGGTTCCAAAACTTGTAAGGAGAAATTCCTACACTCCTCCCCTGCTCGAACCGGATGAGCGCTTATCTATGATGGTACTAGTATGTAGGTTATCACTAAAGTATAGTGGTAAATTCTCTGATCCAATATTTTCTCATGAAACTGCTGTTGAAATAAAATCTTTTTCACTTTAACAAAAGTAATTCAACATAACATATATACAATATTTTTCATCTAAAATGAAACAAATTGTTGTTCTTCTTCAATCATGTTAATTATTGTACAAATATCCACATCCCATATAACTGAAGTATAGTCTTTTCAACATGCAATCTGAAGAAAAAAAATCAGCCTTCATGGCTTACTATAACGTATGAAGTAGAATCTCTGTCATCTCCATCAACTCTGAAAACAAACTAACACTATATATACAATATTCTGCCACCTGATCTGTGCTTTCAATCTTTACTAGGGGCTTGGTTACCCAAATATACTGTCGGCGTTGATGGTGGTTCACCGACATATATCTTCCACTGTCTGTCCCCTGATGCTGGCGCACTCTACGACGATTTCTCCCAAATAAATGCCAGGAGGAGTAATGTAAGGGGAGTCAGTCTCTACCTGTAATCAGTCATTCGGGATTGCTTTCTGCTTTCTGCTTCAAATTTTGATGCCAAGTAAGTAATTCCAAAAAGGTGTTAGGAAAATGGGTTCTCTATGCTTCCGCAATTTTCTTAGTTCCAGTAAAACAGTGAAAAATCATCTTCTGTGTGGACATAAAGAATTCAGTTGATAATTTTAATATAACTAAATAAGCAAGCTGGCTGTAATGGTCAAAATGATTGGATCTAATATGGAAGATGATTGTCTTATTTAATTTCTTCAGAGTTGGAGCCAGACTTCTGAAAACTTCAACTGGGTTCGGCCAATATTTCTCCGCCACTGTTCTATCAAGTCCTATCTTGCCTACTGCACTTACTTTTTCCGACTTGATCAAGTTGATGAACTGATCTTTCTGTGTCTCAGTTAAATCCCGGGTCTTCTTGGGATTCACACCCTCAGCCTCTCTCCATTTGTCATCAGTTGGGATGCTGGTTTGATACTTGTCAGGCTCACAAAAAAATAGGGTTCCGCCAACTACATTTACGACTGTTCTAGGAATCTTTCCATCGGTCCCCTCAACCAGTTACTCGTCGTAGAATCGTAGTTGCCCAAGAGTCTCTTACTCGACCTATCAAGGTGTAGATGTGAGTCAAACACATCAAACGCTTCCCACCCCTGCTCCTCTGGATGTGCAGGTTGCTCTGACTCTGTAGAAGATGTTAGTCTACGATGTTCACTGGATACATCCAAGGTAGAACACCGGAGCACCGGCGTATATTTGACATTTCCAGTTGTCACCACTCGTTCATTTTCTTCGGCCTCACTATGGATTTGGCATATCCAATTCATCCGGACTTCCACACTCGTCAACTACACTGACTAAATCTTCCACGTTTTTTAGCTTCTTTACCACCTTACTCTCGTCCCAAGGATACTGATCCTGTTTCGATACTGTCTTTAGATGCATATTGCGAAAAAGCATGGTTTCCTCTCTTCTGTTTCTACTCATAGCAGGCAAGAAAATGTCAGGGTCGTTCATTAATCTCATGCCGAAGTCCATGTATTCTGCCACGTCGGAACCATGTAACCTTTTCAACATGCCTACTTGATACCGCCAGTGTATTAGTACACTTGTGTGGTTTGCTGGAATCAAATAGTATCTGTTGTAACTCAGTCTTGACCAGTTCATTGTTAAAGTCAAACTCCCCATCTGTTCAATTTGTCTCCCAATGATGGTTGATCTCCTCGGGATGATTGACATTCTCGTATACCATTCTCTCAACTCGTTCAAAATTTCCCTTCCTACTAGCTTTCTGCAGAAAAACCTCAAAACCTCAAATCTCAGCTGATTGAGCTCATCCATTTTCCGGTTTACTGGGGGATAGTGGTTGTCCCACACCAACCGAAGCAGATGCATCATGTTAACATGCTTTCTCATTCTTTTGGTCTGGACTTCCCATCCTAAAACAGGACAACTAGGTTTTCCTTTGGTTTTTTTCCCACAGACTCATCCTCGTCTTTTGATGGCAAGTCATACATACTCAATACTGGAAGTCTTTTATCTTTTTTGTCTTCGTCAGCTATTGAACATGAATGGGCACCCAAAGCAAGTTCTTTTTCCTTCCTGTTCTGACTCGTCAGATCTACTCCCTTTTCTTAACCATTCTGGAACTCTTACAATCACGCATCTACCCACCATCTCCAATTCCTCAACAATCTCAAGCCTTTCTGGAACATCTGAGGGTGGTATCCCCTTTCCTAAGTTTTCATTAATATCCTTTCCTGCTATTTTTTGTCTAAGCTGCCCCTCATCTGCCTCTTATATATTAGTCTACAAATTCGCGAGATCTAGATCCATAGTAACTCTGAAAATACATAAAAAAATCAATGTAGTCTACAATGAAACCAAAACATCTTTCGATGTAACTATGGAGTCTGACATTGGGGGCAAAGGTATATCTGCAACGTTTCTGCTTTCTCTTAGGGTAATATTAACACACCTACCATGATACCAATCTTTACATCGATCACATTCTATCATAAATTTCCCATCATCTGGCTGTTCGCAAAGACAGTAAGTCTCTTCAATCTTAACATCTGCTATCTGTTCTCCGTTCATTAATCTTGTTCTCAAATTTGCCAACTGGCATGGGAATTCGTCGATCCCTGCACTTTTTCATTCTATCATGATTTATGAGCACCGTCCCAATCTTCTGTTTCACGTTTTAGACATATGTACTTATTCTCTCTACAACTATTGCTGGACCTTTCAAAGGCGGGTCTAACTTTTTTGCTCTGCCAGGTTTTTTCGCCGTATCCAATAGATATACATAGTCTCCTGGTTGGTATTCAAATTGCCTCATATTTATGTCATAGTCTCGTTTCATCGTTTCTTGAGCTGTTTGCAATGAGGTTCTGGCCACCTAATAGGCCCTTCTCAATTTTTGCCGCAACTTCTGCACATACTCTCCTTTTCATTCAAAATCCTCCTCTGATGCTGGTTGAAACTTCAACTCTGCTGGTAAGTTTATTTCCAGGCCCAGCATCATCATAATTGGTGTCATTCCTGTGTTCCTGTTAACTGATGATCTCAAATCGCAAGCCAGTTGCGGGAGATATTCGTCCCAGTCCTCCTGTGACTCACCAATGTCCTGTTGTAACGCTCGACTTGTCTGTTGGCGGAGGGTCTTTATGGTTTTGTCCTAGTTTTGTGAATTTTGAGAAGATCACATATGGCCGTAAATAGCTGGCACTCTAAATTCCGCCCCTGGTCGGTATGAATAAAAGAGGGACATCCGAACCTTGCAAAGAAAGTCCACTACCACCCTTGCTGTTATCTCAGCGGTCTCTGATGGTAAAGGCACTATTTCGCACTACTTTGTAAACCGGTCAACCATGACAAAGATGTTAACATTGCCACGAGGTGTCTCTGCCAGTTGCCCAAGGAAGTCTAGATGAACGCGTTCCATGGCTGACCCTGCATGATACTTGGTCACTGGTGCCTTTGCTTTGCGAGATGGTTTCTTGTGCTTATTACATATGTTGCAGGTTGTCAAAAATTATTTCACATAATTATTCATTCTGGCGCAGTAATACCTTGGTTTTATCCGTTCAACTGTACGTTGGATCCCCGGTACATACTAGATCGTGATTCAACTTCTTCCACATACTTGCTTGGAACTACCAATCTATAAACCTTGTTCTTTGAGATGTTATATAAAATACCTTTTGTATTCAAGCAAAAGAATTTTTTATTAATCAAATATTTCTTGGCATCTGGGTTACTGAAGGCCAACATACTCTCAGGATGGTCTGTTCCTGTTAAAAGGTAGTGCAAAATAAACTAAAGATTTTCATCTTCTTTTTGAGCCGTCTTTAATTCATGGGTTGTATATGATGGAATAAATTGTTCATAGCTATGTGGTCATAAACTGTCTTTCTGTCCGGGTCAATCATTAGATTATCCTTCTCTTGCCTTTGATGTTCCTGCTCGTTGCTTTCTGGAATGGTTAAGAGATGTTCTTGTGTAGTGCTTTCGGTTGGCCTTGCTATCTTTTCTAAGCTTCATGGCAATTTTATCGTCTTCAGCTCTCCAAATTCTTCATATTTGGTTTAGCTGCTTATGGACCATGTCCAAAAATCATTTAAAGATACCACACATGTCTGGGGCAAGAATCTCAATTTGGTACTCTAAGTGTTGAATCTTCGACCCTATGTCTTCTTGTTTATGTTGCTTTGAGTATTCCTCTTTTATTTCTCTCCCTATCTTGTCTGTTTTTCTTTGAACTTCCTACTTTATATGTCACTTTAATTTCTATCAAACGTCTCTTTCAGCTAACACAGACTGACGCTGGTATGCCCAATGGAATCTTTTTGGTGAAAACTTACCAACTACGACGAACGGTTGTACAATGATTGGAACCCTTGCATGGTACATGTACATTTTTTAGGCTTACATGGATTGACATTTCCTTACATAGTCTGTCTACCTGGTACCTCGAGAGTATATCTGCGTTCACGTGTTTGTTTCCATTCCGATGGCTACCTGGTACAACGAGAGTATATCTGCATTCACGTGTTTGTTTCCACTCCGATGGCTAATTGTCATATTGTGTTGGCTAAGGACTTCGGGCAATCTTACTATAAAACTTCAGCCTAGTAGGCAGTGTCTGAAAAGTTGGGTTAAAGTCGCTACTGCGTGCACTTCTTTTTTTCTTGTGCAGTACTTTCTTTGCTCATTCGAAAGGGTAAAGCTTCCATATGACATAAATTTCACGTCCCCAATCTGAATCTGAATCAATTCTTCTCCAATCACCTTGTGGTTAGACTCTATTAAATGACCAATCAGCTGCTGGCATAGTCAAAAGTAGTACTTATATAAACAAAGCCATGCGACTTTCACTTTCAATATAACTGTCAATATTGACAATATCTGAGTTTAAAAAAAACGTTCAAATGATCATGAAATACTTCCGGATTGACCAGCATTTTGATTTAGTGTCCTTCCTTGTATGTGAAAAATACTGAAGCCTCATCTATGAGTACATGCATGCCCAAGGATCTGACAGGCAAAATTGGTAATTTGCATACTGTAGTTTGGTTAGGCGATAGAAATTTCTAATTTGACTTTAAAGTTGGTAAAAGTCTGACATGGGCTTGTAACATAGAACATTCTTTAAATGTTGCAAAATTTTACATAATATCTGTTCAGATCTGTAATTTGATACCAGTTGATCTTAGGTGCAAAATGTACCTTTATTTCCTGTAATCTAGACATATTTCACCAATTAAAACATAAAAAGTCACTTATTGGCAAATATTTTACCCCCCCCCCAATTTTTCGCTTAAGGTCAGACTCGACTAAATATTTCAATAGGCGGCCATTATAACGTATTGTGAATTTTTTTAATTATCAAAGTTCACTTTATGCGGCGATAGCGGCACATCTGACAAGTAACATATCTAAACGATGACCCAAAGTTTAAGGATTTAGATTAACTAAATGAGTAAGAATAGATGAAATGCAAGTTACATATGCATGAAAAGTTATGATTTTATCCAGAAAAATGCCTGAAATGTTAAAATTAATGTTTTCTTATATTACGACATATGTCGCGAACTCTAACGATACAGCCTCATATAAAATCCCAATTTTTCTCAACATCATATATTTTTTGAACTTGAATTGTACATGTATTTATATTTGTAGAATACATCCTGATTGAAACTATTGAACACAAATCTGAGCGTTGAAAAGCTCCAAAGCTTATTCTGAGTTTAATGTTGCGTTATGTTGCAATATGAGATTTTCACTAATTTCACGTCCAATTTTTACGATAAATTGCAATTTTATTCATAACTGCTCATATTTGTCACAAGAATGATGCTTTGATTTGCATAATGCATTAGACTAGTGGGCTAAAACAGGAAACCTTTAGCAGCTGCATGCAGTTTTAAAAATTTTTGACACACTTTGATAATGTCCCCATGATAGGTAAAGACTGATTTTTCAACAAATTTAACACTTAATTTTATTTTGTTGAATAACAGAATATTAAGGGCTATCTCAAAACAACGGCAGTAGAATACCGAAGGAACAAAGCACAAGATTACACAAATCAAAGTCCAGAGACAAGGCAAAAGCAAGAACACCAAAAGACGGAAGACCAAAGACACCACATGCCCACAAAACACACGAACATTACATATACAACACAAAAAACTAAAGCACTAACAGTGTGAACTCTCAATAAACAAGAGTGACATCAGGTGCTCCGGAAGGGTAAGCATAGCCTGCTCTGTGCACAGCACCCGTCACACTGTCAGTGGGTCAATCCAGGGTAAAGTCAAAACCGGTTATGTCAAATCACTTTCTGGAGTTTGTGTTACATTTATTTTGCACATGATGATCCTTTGGTATCAGTTATATGTAATTTGAGTGAATTACAGTGTATATGGACAGAAACTGACCTCAGAAACACATGCTGAAAATGGGAAGAGGGGCTTCAAATGACCAGATTTTAACCATTTGTTTGACTGCTTTCTTTGTAAGAATTAATCTAATGATACTATAGTGCACCACTCTGCTATACGGTATTACAAAGATATTCAGATGTATATAAAACAGTCATTCAAGCTCTATTTTCCAAGTTAAACCACTATCAGAGCCTTGAATTTTTCAAAGTCCTGAAAACACTTAAGTACCAGGATTTGATATGAGGAATGAATTTTTTTTTCAAGAGACAGAAAGCATATTTATTTGGGAGTTTTCTAGTTGGATATTGATTAAGCTACATGATAAAGACAAATAATTGAACTTTTAAAAGATTTAATCACCTGTTAAGGTTAGACTCTACTAAATGAATAATCAGCTGCTGGCATTGTCAAAAGTAGTACTTATATAAACAAAGCCATGCGACTTTCACTTTCAATATAACCGTCTCTGAGTTTTAAAACGCTCAAATGATCATGAAATACTTCCTGACTGACCAGCATTTTTATTTAGTGTCATTCCTTGTGTGTGAAAAAACTAAAGCCTCATCTATGAGTTCATGCATGCCCAAGGATCTGACAGGCAAAATTGGTAATTTGCATACCACAAATTGGTTAGGCGATAGAAATTTCTTTTTCTTATTTGACTTTAAAGTTTGGTCATCGTTTGGATATGTTACTTGGCAGACGTGCCGCTTTGAGAAAATCATATCGCCGCATAAAGTGAATTTCAGGTTATTAAGAAAATTCACAAAACGTTATAATGGTCGCCCTTGGAAAATATTTAGTGGAGTTTGACCTTGTCTGATGCGTCTGTATCAAGTACAAACGTATCCGTCTTATTCGGCAATGCTAGCACGGGGGTGGATTGGAGTGCATTTTTCAGAGTCTCGTAAGTCTTTTGTTGATCGTCTGTCCATTTCCAAGCTTTCTTTCGGGTAACGTCGGTCAAGGTTACTGCCAAATTAGAAAAGTCTGTAATAAAAGCCCTTTGATAATTTACAAACTCTTTAAATTGTACCCTTGCTTCACATTTTTTGGTGCTTTCCAGGACTTAATTGCTGTTATATAATCCTCTGCTTCTGCAATTCCCTTTCTATCTACTCTTCTCCCTAAACATATGATTTCTGTCGTACACAACTCACATTTCACCGCTTTCAGTTGAATGTTGAATGCCATACTGCATGAACCTTCTGAATACTTGTTCTAGGTTACTGGGATGTGACTCAAAGCCTCTGCCGAACACCATTATATCATTTAAAATGCCAAGACTGCCTCCCAATTAAGCCTTCTCAGAACGAGTTGCGTGGCCCGGGCGTATGTAGCCGGGGTATTACATAAGACCAAGCTCAACCGATTGAACTGTAACAAACCATATTTGGTAATGAAGGCAGTCTTGGGTTTCTCCTCCTCCCTCACTTTTACCTGCCAGTAGGCACTGTTGGCGTCGAGCGTACTAAACCATTCGTTCCCTGCAAAGGCATCTACACTCTCTTCAATCAAGGGTAATGGGTACACTTCCTTCTTCGTAAAAGCGTTGACACGACGATAGTCAATGGCATAGTGTACTGACCATTTCCTCTGTCTAATAAAAACTGGAGGAGATGCCCATTCTGAAACAGAGGGTTCTATAACCCTTGCCCGTAAAATTTTCTTCAGATGTTTCCCCCACCTTCTGCATATTGAATTGGTTTATAGCATGTTCTACTCCTTGAAATATCAAATTCGTTCTTCGCAAACCTGATATTCTTTCAACAATAACAGTTGTTCCTGTTGTTAACAATCCAATTTTTTGTTAGCATGTTCCAATAGTTTTTTGACATTATCTTGTATTTGATCGTCCTCTGATTTTTCCATGCTGACTTTATTGGCACAAGCAACATCTGTTTCTTTCTCTAATTCCTTGGCTTGGATAGCCTGGCCAATTACATTGTTCTTTCCTAAGGTATATGGATTGTCAGTAGTATTGACAATGCACAGAGTAGGCGTTTCCCTTCATAGAAAAATCAGTAATAGCCTGTGGTTTTCTGCTGCTTCCTCTACGATGAATTGATCAAAGTCCGTATAAAGCTTCCCTTGAACGTGAACCTATGACTGTACTGCTAGGAACTGTTACTTTGGGTACCATTGGTACCTCATGGCCAGGTCCATAGTGGACCTTGATCTTTTCATTATCAATGATTATTGATCTATCATTTTTCTGTAAGTTCAGGGTAATTTCATGCTCATTGAGAAAGTCTAGCTAAGCAACATGTCGTCGTCAATTGGAGCAACACAAACATTGAGGTTATAACTTGTCTTTCCTGTCTTCGGTGATACTGGTCTTACTAACATTAGGATCATTTGCATTCCTCAGTCTGCTCCATATATTATCGATGTTTTCAAAATTGGAGGTTTTACCTCCAGAGATTGATATAATTATTTTGTCTGAGATAATAGGTAGGTCAGCCGCTGAGTCAATAACTGTAACTAGCATGTGGTTGTTTATCTGTACTCTGATACGTAACATTGATGCAGCCCCTGCTTTCAATACTGAAAAAGTTCTTCCCAACGGAAACAGTTCTTCCCAATCGATCTATTAATTCATCTTGAACTGTGTCATTTGTCCTCTCTGTCTCATCCTTTTTCTAACTTGTTCATTGTCAGGAGTTATGACAGGATTCAGGGGTGAGGCTGAGTCGTCCAAGAGTTGGTGTTCGCCAACGACGTTATTTGCGAATCTTGATTTCCTTACATGTGTACTCCTTCTATCTTCCCAAGATTAGTCTCTATTTCATTTTCAAACTTTACCCCCTCCTCTTTTTGGTACATACTTTTCTGATGTTTTTGTTTTAGCATCTACGATGATGTACCTTCATCCTCATGGTCAGTTGATGCTTTCTTCTTTTTATTCCTTGTCTGGACTGTTGGTCTTGTGATGTCTCCCTTATACCCTTCCTCTATTTCAGAAGCTCTTCAATGTCTGGGAGAAAGTTTTCCTTCAGGGTCGGGTTAACGCCTATTGTCCCGACCCCTTTCGAACTAAAGGCTTATTATCCCTTCCATTAGCGTTCTCTTGACTACACCTCCTATCATCTGGTCGTCTTGGTTTTGTACAATTACGGGAAATATGTCCTTTTTCGCCACAATTGTAGCATTTAATTGAACCTTCGTTGGGGTTTCTACTTTCTGAGAATGCCAACTTGCTGTTCTGTATTTTCATCATTTGTTCCTGAAGTTCTTTAAATAGGGTAAATTGTAAATTTTGCAATGTCAGGAGACTTTCCGTTAACTTTCCCCGACTGGGTAAGGCCGTTTTCACATTTCAGCAATAGGACACTATATCATGTGGATATTTTTCTGTCTTTCTGCTTCCACAAATGGTAAAATCCAAGTGTTGACTTAGTTTGACAAGCTGACACGCCACTTCAATACTCTGTGGTTTCATCATGTACGCTGCTTTTCCGGCTTCTTTATCATTTAGTGCCTGCAAGAACTTTGTAATTATCTGCGTTTTTACATATTTCTCAGAAAAGTCTCGAAATGCCGTATCCGCCAAATTTGATAGTCTCTCTGCCCATTCATCAATGCTTTCTGTAGGGCTCTGCCTTGCATTGTGGAACTGAACCTGCACTGCTCCTTCTTAATTCCCGTGGTTGAATCTCTGTTCCATTCTGTCTACGAAATCTAAATAAGAGATTTTTTATCATGGCGGATAAGGTTGGTCTCATTTCTGCTAGCAGCTCCGGTTAACCACCAAAACATTTGGTCTCTCTTCTCTTGATCGGTCCATTTGGGAAGCCTAAGCAAAACTATCAAACTTTACGAGAAAGGCAGGCCAATCCTCACATTTTTCTTTTCCGTCAAACTTTAAGGACTGAAGCATTGCTGGTGGTTTTTGGTGAGGAATTACACGTGGAGTTAGTTAGAATTCTGCGACAACCGGCCCTGACCCTGGAAAAATGGGTTTGGTCCCAAGCAGTGTTAAAAATTTGGATATACTGTTGTAGATATAACTGATGTTGGAAGGTAACTCCCCGTCTGAAACTGTGGAAGGTATGTTTTAGGATGACTGATAACTTGAGTAGGCAAAACATCTGTGGGTGGCATACTCCCCGTCTGATATGATGTATGGTATGCTGCGGATGGACTCACAGCTGGAGTTAGTCGAACCCTTGTTGAATGGACACTCCCTGTCTGACATGCAGTATTGTGAGTTACAGGTTGACTAACACTCCCTGTTTGATCATTAATCGTAGACATACTCAGGGGTATTGGATCTGACTGGTGTGCAACATAGGGGCGTGGCGACATGCCAATCTCTTGAACTGAACGGTTCGTGTACGACCTGTGACTCGCTGGATTAGCTGGCATTGGTCCTGCACTCTTACTCCAAGTTAAAGACTGGGCAGTTGTTGTGCATGCCTATTTGGAAGGGAATTTATATGTTCCCTCTGTTGATTGCTGTACTGGAGGAATGTGTGCTGGTTTGTATCCTGCAGTAAATGTGGTTGTTGAACAATTTACTGAGCGAGGCTTTTGTAGTGATTTCCCTGGCTGTGATGGTACACTGCATATATCATGCATATTCTTGTCAGTAGAACAGTGCCCTCCGGAAGGTCAAGTGAAGCATTCAAACCAATTGATCTTATCATCATAA
>MJUU01023901.1:60783-74513 GCA_002080025.1 Modiolus philippinarum
AAAAAAGGCTTAGTCAGTTTTTCCAAGATTGTAATATTTTGATGACGTCACAAACCGGAAGTTTCCCCAAAAAACTTAATGCAGCTAATGTTAAACATATGGTTATATATGATTCACATTAAGGGTCACAAGCCCCTGTAAATGCAGAGTGGGTTTTTTCAATCCAAGAGTAATCTCCCCTATATGAACGCGGACTTGATAGAAGACACCCTTAGAAATATACCAACACTCCGCCGCGACGGTTCCACCGAACAATGAGGTAAAGGCTACGTCAATCATAACAATGTAAGTACGTCATTCATAACAAGTTTTTGATTAGTCAATAGTATTACGTCATTCATAACAAGTTTTTGATTAGTCAATAGTATTACGTCATTCATGACAAGTTTTTGATTAGTCAATAGTATAACGTCATTCATAACAAGTTTTTGATAAGTCAATAGTATAACGTCATTCATAACAAGTTTTTGATTAGTCAATAGTATTACGTCATTCATAACAAGTTTTTGATTAGTCAATAGTATTACGTCAGTCATAACAAGCTTTTGATTAGTCAATAGTATTACGTCATTCATAACAATTTTTTGATTAGTCAATAGTATTACGTCATTCATAAAAAGTTTTTGATTTGTCAATAGTATTACGTCATTAATAACAAGTTTTTGATTAGTCAATAGTATTACGTCATTCATAACAAGTTTGATAACGTCACTCAACACTTCGGAACACTTCGTGTTCTCATGGCAACACCACCGGGTTCGGAATATGACGGAGAGATCCACACCACTTCGGAACACTTCGTGTTCCTATGGCAACGCTCCTCCACCAGCTCCTCCGCAAATGCGACCTGAACGGTGCCTCTATACTACTGCGGATCTAATCAAAACATTTGTCCATAAACCGAAATACCAAATAATAAAAACCGAGAACACGATTTTAACATCTTAGCGTTTAAAATAAAATCTAGATATAAAAGAACTTTTGCCTTTACGGGCGATAAAGCAATGGATTTAAAAAGTAATTTATTAAAAAATTTTGATAAAACAAGTCAATTTGTCCCAAGAAGAAGAGACAAAAATAATGTAGATTTTTAAAACAAAATGTTATATCTGAAAAATCGTCAAAATTAGACGAATTCGTTTTACATACACTTCTCCTTTTTTAATCGTTCTTGTGACAGTTAAACTGAAGACTCATCTTTCTAAATAAATAACCGGAAATCAAATTTCACCATTGAATGTCATGATATAGATTATAGCTTAGTTACGGAGCATTGGCGGATCCAAAAAGGGGTTCCGGGGGTTGTAACCCCCCTTTTTGGACAATCATTTATTTTTTAATGAATATGCTGGTGTTTTACTAAGTAAATACTCCACTCGGCGAAATTTCCTTACATTTCTTATTCAAATTGACTGGATCCTCGCCTGCAGAGTATTAATTTAAGCTAGTGTGTAGTCAAATATATATATCAGTATATGTACCATGATGCCAGTAAATGTAATCAGATGTACTGCATTAATTCTGTTTTTCATTATCTAGAGTAAAATTCCTGAAAGACCCCTCCCCTCATGAGTTATAGCAAACTTTATTTCTTACAATTTATATAAGCTTACATATTTATACATATACATACTTTGTACACTTTGTTCAATTACAATAGTGTCTGTAAATGGTGAATAAAAGGATATGGAGTAAATGCACATGAGACAGAGTCTCTACAAATACATGGTAAAAAACAAGCAAAGGAACAACGCTTTTATTGTTGTTCTTCAGCTTGAAGTCTTGTAAGTCTCGTCATGTAACTCACGAGAATCCACGATAAATAGGTAATTCGAAAACGTTTCCCACCAAAACATGACGTCTGAGGATTATGACGTTCAAAATTGTGTTTGAAACGTCATATATCTTTGTTTAAAATGTAACTTCCGGGTACAAGTTTTGATCCCGGAAGTTCCAAAATTGTACGAGACTTACAGGCCCTATTATCTAATTTTTTTTAAATTCTAAAACCGAAAAATTCTAAAACCGAAGGTTTAACTCCCTCCATCGTAGTTTTGTCCTTAGCTATATTTGATATTACTGATTATTCGGATTTCGTTTGGTTTTATGCATTTTAAACATTAACATTCTTTGAAATTATGGATTTCCTATGTTTGGGTTCTAGTGCTGCTGAAGAGGAATTAATTTCCGAAATGGCCATACAGCTCATTAAAATTATTGCGGTTGGAGTTAACATATGTGTTATGGTCTCATGTTCATTTCGTAAAATATTTACCACTTTGTTACAATAATACAAACACTAATTGTCTTTGTCTATAAAAAAACAAAGCTTGTTCACGAATGTTCTGTCTTTATATCTAATGTGTAATCGCGAATATGAATATCATCAAAGTTTTTATGAAACAAGTCCTATCAAAACCACTGAATTCATCATCTCCATGCCTTTACCTAGTTCATATCAAGCAGCTGATACGAATTTACCATCGTTTATAAGTTGAACAGTGACATTATATATATATATATATATAAAGAGTCTGAGAAAACTACCAACTAGAAAACTTAATGGATATCGGATCGTCGATACAGGACAATGCAGCACAAACAAAATAATATTATATAAGTCTAGAGGATTGTGCAACGATATCGATCAAATATATAAAAGTTGTTACATATAATGTGACAAAATTTTCAACCAACAGATGACTTTCATCAGTGTCTTAAACACGCTAAAATGTAATAGCGATTGATGATTACATAACTCAACAAAACATCGAATGTCAAAAATATTTTTCTTTCACAGAGGTAAACAGAAAATGTAGCTTTATAATTATAAGTGTACACATGACGTCAAATATTTTTTACATACAAGTTTGAAATGAAATATCTTACAGTCCAATTAACTGAGACAAATTGATAGTCTCAACTATAGAAATAAAAAAAATATAATAAATAAATAAAACCATGGCTAAGTATAAGATACATAAGAACTCGAAGATACACTGTTAGTTGACTTTATAGGTCTATTGTTTTCTATTTATTCCGTCAGGATGTAAAACCCGGAGTTCTTTAATCCAAAATCTTTCTCGGTCTTCACGTTGGGAATCACTCCATTGGCTGTTCTGTTCAATGATGAGGATTTTCATTCTATTGAAATCCTCGATACTGTGGTCTGACAACCTGAAGTGTTGACTCACGGGCAGAAGTGGCTTTTTACTAAGGTCACTTCTGTGTCCATTCAGACGTTTGTGGAATGGTTGCTTTGACTCGCCCACGTATTGGAGATTACAAACGATACACTGCAGCAAATAAATAATATTTGTGCTTTTGCAATTTGAAGTGCAAAATATTTTGTACCTTTTTGTAGTAACCTGACTGGTAAACGAGGACGAGGTTTTCATATGTTTACAACATTTGCAGCGTCTGTCTCCACAAGGTTGACTGTTCCCTGTGGTACTGGTAGTATTAGACACTTCTGCTCGTACCAACAAGTTCCTCAGGCTGTCTGGTTGTTTAAATACAACCAAAGGAGGCTCGGGAAAGATTTTGGACAATTTGAGACTTTTTTCCACAGATGTCCAGTGCTTACGAAGGGTGTTAAAAGTGTTTTTCAAGGATGAAATGTAAGAACACAAGGCGTTCTTTAGTTTTTCTTTTTTTCTTTGTACTTTAGCAAGGTGCTCCTTGGAATATTCAGGGCTTTGTGAAAACTTTTTTTGATGTTGCTGTGTTTATACCCTCTTCCTTTAAGATTGTTTTTGAGTTGACCTAATCGTTTTTTCACGGACTCTTCCTTCGAACAGATTCGTCTTATTCTTAGGGCTTGGCTGTATGGAATATTTTTAGTTACATGTGCAGGATGACAGCTGCTGGGCAAAAGGTATTGGTTTTTATCCGTGGGTTTGCAATATAGATCTGTGGACAGTTCACCTTCCGATAGAGAGCTGGTAGTGTCAAGGAAGGAGATGGTAGTCTTCGATATTTCTGAAGTAAACTTGATAGATGGGTGCAAGTTGTTGGCATGCGAGATAAAGTTTTGTAATTTTTCATCACTCTCAGTCCATTTCATGTCCACATCATCTATAAATCTTTACCAAGAAAGCGGTTTTTCGATTGACAATTCGAGAAGTTGGTTTTCGAATTTGCCCATAAATATATTAGCATAGGATGGAGCCATTTTGGTGCCCATAGCAGTTCCATTAATTTGTAAATAGTATTCGCCATTGAAAGTAAAGTTGTTCTTTTTAAGAACCATTGTAAGCATGGTAACAAGACATTCTGTGGATGGAATTTTGACCGGGCGAGATTCCCAAACTTCTTTGCAAGCTTCGACCCCATCAGAGTGAGGGATATTAGTATAGAGGGAGGTGACATCCATAGTGACCAGTGTGGTGTTAGGTGGTAAAGGATTCAAGTCCGCCATTTTTTGTAAATAGTCAGTTGTATCTTTGATGAATAATGGGAGATTCTCAACATGTTGACGGAGATGGAAATCTACATATTCAGATACTTTTTCAGTAGGATGACCATTAGCAGGGACGATGGGTCTTCCTGGGTTGTAAGGTTTATGAATCTTTGGAAGTAAATAAAATCTCCCAGGTTTTGGATTCTCTGGAATTAAGTATTGTAGTGTTTTTTCATCGATGTGCCCCTTCTCGAACATGTTAAGTTCATATGTTATTTCATCACTATACTGTTCAGTGGGGTCATTGCTTAATTTAAAATAAAAACGGTCATCGCTAAGCTGGCGGTCGGCTTCTTGAAGATATGAGCATTTGTCCATTACAACACCAGGTGCACCCTTGTCTCCCGGCTTTATGACAATTTCTTCGTTAGATCTCAAATTACGAAGAGCAGTACGTTCCCCTGGCTTGAGATTGTCAAAACTGTCAGTGTGCAATTTGACAGTGTGCAATATGTCATCTTTTACGTTGTCTATGAAAGATTCCAGAGTGGCATTTTTACTGGGTTTTGGGATCCATTTGCTTTTCTTAACAAATTTTTCTTGACAATCATCATCTGAGTCACTATCGGAACTGATTTCATCCTCTGTCTCCCTTTTCTTTGATCCAAAATATTCTTTTATTCTTAGACTTTTTGCAAAGTTATCCAATTCCTCGGATAGTTTCGTCTCATTGATTTTCCCAGGCGCAGGGCAGAAACTAAGGCCCTTGACAGAAGAGATGTTTCATCTTCTGTGAGTTGATGGCTGGAAAGATTAACAACGGTGTGAGTGGTGTTATTTATTTCTTGGGGTTTCGTCTTTTTTCGGCTTTTCGGAGATGGGGGGTATCAGTTGGTGTGTTACGCCATCTCGGTAAAACTTTTAACGTTGTCGTTTATGAAGTTCCGAACTTTGAATATTATTAATGTCATTCAAACGTTTCAAAATGTTTTCATATTGTTGAACTGTAAGATCGTTTTTGCAAGAATTTAAAATAGAGTTAAACTCTTCGGTTAATTTTCGTAGATGTTCTTGACAATGGTTTTTTAACAAGATCAACAGACGTTTAGAACTGTGGAAAAGAGTGTTATTCCACCTGCACTGAAAAGAATATGATACACTGCCTGGTATTTGAGGCAAAACTTTTATGTGTAGTCCTTTAGGGATTGCCTCATTTTCAAGATATGTTATGTAATTAGATAGGTGATGATTGGTTTTCACCTGTTTTTGCTTAATTATTCTGAGTTGTTTAAAATATTCATCATATGACATTCTAGGAATGATGTTATAATTAAGTCTACTAGGATGGTGTAAAACACAATGCAGGTAATTCAAAAATATTATAAAGAGTCTGAGAAAACTACCAACTAGAAAACTTAATGGATATCGGATCGTCGATACAGGACAATGCAGCACAAACAAAATAATTATATAAGTCTAGAGGATTGTGCAACGATATCGATCAAATATATAAAAGTTGTTACAAATAATGTGACAAAATTTTCAGCCGACAGATGACTTTCATCAGTGTCTTAAACACGCTAAAATGTAATAGCGATTGATGATTACATAACTCAACAAAACATCGAATGTCAAAAATATTTTTCTTTCACACAGGTAAACAGAAAATATAGCTTTATAATTATAAGTGTACACATAACGTCATATATTATTTACATACAAGTTTGAAATGAAACATCTTACAGTTCAATTAACTAAGACAAATTGATAGTCTGAACTATAGAAATAAAAAAATATAATATATAAATAAAACTATGGCTAAGTATAAGATACATAAGAACTCGAAGATACACTGTTAGTTGACTTTATAGGTCTATTGTTCTCTATTTTATCTAATTTATTTCATCTAATTGTCCAAAATCTTTCCCGAGCCTCCTTTGGTTGTATTTAAACAACCAGACAGCCTGAGGAACTTGTTGGTACGAGCAGAAGTGTCTAATACTACCAGTACTACAGGGAACAGTCAACCTTGTGTGGACAGACGCTGCAAATGTTGTAAACATATGCAAACCTCGTCCTCGTTTACCAGTCAGGTTACTACAAAAAGGTACAAAATATTTTGCACTTCAAATTGCAAAAGAACAAATATTATTTATTTGCTGCAGTGTATCGTTTGTAATCTCCAATACGTGGGCGAGTCAAATCAACCATTCCACAAACGTCTGAATGGACACAGAAGTGACCTTAGTAAAAAGCCACTTCTGCCCGTGAGTCAACACTTCAGGTTGTCAGACCACAGTATCGAGGATTTCAATAGAATGAAAATCCTCATCATTGAACAGAACAGCCAATGGAGTGATTCCCAACGTGAAGACCGAGAAAGATATTGGATTAAAGAACTCATGGTTTTACATCCTGACGGAATAAATAGAAAACAATAGACCTATAAAGTCAACTAACAGTGTATCTTCGAGTTCTTATGTATCTTATACTGGAATCAACAAAAAATTAATATTTAATATTAAAAGACTTAGCCTTTGGCTTTGGTTTGATAGAAAAGTACATTACAGGCAGATGAATTAAGCCTCAATGATTAATTTCATTTTTTTAAACAGAAGTACCCAAAATTGCAGTTAATTTATCTTCTGCATATGGCCATTTCGACAACAAGTCTCATCAGTGCAGATAATATCAAAACAATTGGAAAACCGAATAAAAACAAAAAATTTCTAAGTGTCATTTTCAAAAAAATTGAAATAGCCCACATTTTGATGGGGTGCTCAACATAGATCGGTCCATAACATACCATAAAAAACGAAGCACAAATTAGATGTTGGGGTTTTCATATTTTATCTTATTTGTGCTTCGTTTTTATGGTATGTTATGGACCGATCTATGCTGAGCACCCCATCAATTACAGTGGGAATCGATATTCATTTCTCTAATTCTAACCCCGTTGGGTTCCTACGATAGACCGTTATATTTTAATGTGTAGGCCCTGCATTAGCGTAAATATTCGGGGAGATGAACAAGTTTCCAAGTTGACTGAATTTATAGACAGTTTATATATATATAAATATATATATATATATATATATATATATATATAATGGGCTTACCTGTTTGCATGTCATTACTGTACCAGCCATATTAAAAGAAAATTGGGATGTTGACATCTTATTTCAACTTCGTGTTTGTTTCGGAGACTTCTTCTGTTTATATCTTAACACAATTAATACTACTTATTTCTATTAAGACTTGTTTTTCTTGCCTTTTTTGTCATTATTAAGTCTCCCAAAGAAAGTTGGAAGATTTATTGTTCTTTTTGTGTTTCTTATTATTCTTCCCCTATCTATCTTTCTTCTTGCCCGAAGCAGATCTCAGAGAGCATTAGATATAAAAGATTCAAACTTGGTGGCATATAAGTCCAAAGTACCTATAATTATCATACACGTTTTTTCAAAGTGGTGTGCATTAAGGGTTCTGTTAGGTGTATCAAAAAGGAATGGTGTCGTTTTATAGTAACCTATTGGGAAAATGACATTTTGAAGGTATTGATCAATGTATCTCAAAAACTATTATCACTAGCTCAGTCAAACTTCATAGTAAGGTTGTTTGTGATGTAAGATAGCGTTCTAAAGCATTTGAAATTTCAAAATAAGTACCTTTGGCATGGAAACCATCCCAAAAATTTAAATTTTCAGAAAATCGTATTTACAATTGATTATTCTTTTATTATAGTATCATGTATTACTTTGGTATTACGGGGAACCCCTGTTTAAAATTGGTTGTAATGAATAATCCGAAATGGACTTCTGTGCTTCGCTCCGCGCAAACAGTTATGTCTCGTTTTCAATCGATTCTAGCATATGTACACTAAAGAAATCCAAGATTATCAAACTGCCCCGTTGTAAAACAGTGTAGTATATCTAATTCAATAATAATTGTAGGTCTGGTAGACATAATGATATGATATTGATTGCTTTGATGTACTGATATTGCTTGCTCTTAGGGTCACTTCAGTTGACAAGTTACATAATTAGATAACATGGTATATTTTTGATAACATCAAAGGTTAAGGCAAAGACCCATCCTCGTTGATATACTGAAAATCAGCCAAAACCGGGTCATTCTGTTGGACCTTCTGAAAAGTGATATAAAGGAAAGCATAGGAGAGAGGTTTGTATGCAAATTTAATACGCATTTATTAAGAAAAATAGTTAATTCTTGGAATTAAAGAGACTTCAGTCTTTCAAATTACTTCACTATTACTGCCAAGGCATGCCGCATTATAACGTTGGGAAATTTGGGTTGTGGACTTATGCTCATTTACCGGGCCGATACATGTGGATAATTTGAATTGAACAAAAGAAATGGAGCTCTCCATTAAATGAAAGAAGAAAGGTCTACTTGGATTGCTTACCATAGTTGCAAATTTCAACAAAAAATATTTATGACTATAAAAAATATTTTTTTTTAAATCATGCATTTAAATATGGTATTAAAATAATGTAACAACGGCAGTAGAATACCGAAGGAACAAAGCACAAGATTACACAAATCAAAGTCCAGAGACAAGGCAAAAGCAGGAACACCAAAAGACGGAAGACCAAAGACACTACATGCCCACAATACACACGAACATTACATATACAACACAAAAAACTAAAGCACTAACAGTGTGAACTCTCAATAAACAAGAGTGACATCAGGTGCTCCGGAAGGGTAAGCATATTCTGCTCTGTGCACAACACCCGTCACACTGTCAGTGGGTAAATCCAGGTTAAAGTCAGAACCCGTAATGTCAAATCCGGGAAGACGGCGAATCTAGCTAAAAATGTCAGTTTTTATTTGTGACACTGACATTTCATATCTATCTATGATGTCGTGGTGACGGCCATAGAATTTCTGAAGGGACGAAAGTAACAAAGGCTGAACATATCCCTGACTCAGCAGTTTTTGTGACAGTGCTTTTGCTCTTTCCACAAAGTCACTGTATGTACTGCACGCTCTACAGTAATGAATTAATTGTGAAATATATACTCCATATGCTGGGGATGCAGGTATATTGCTGCAGAGAAAGGGAAAGTTCACAATTGGAAAGTCAAAATCATCACGTTTGTCATATAATCTAGATTTCAGACGTCCATGTTCGTCAATGTATAACAAAAGGTCAAGGTATGAAGCAGAATCGGGTGTATCGGTTGTCTCTTTAATTTCAAGTTCGTTGGGGTAGATATGATGTAAATATTTTTTAAATCTTGGGTTATTAAGAGAAAGTACATCGTCTATATATCTGAAGCTGAAATTAAAAGTCTGGGCTGGTTGTTTTGTTTCTGTTGTATCAGCCCTTGTAAGAACTCTGCTTCATACGAAAAAAAGTAAAAGTTTGGTTATTAAGTTTGCAGTAAATGCATATAAATCGCGGTTCATGTGTACTATTATCGGAGAATGAAAGGATATGGAGTAAATGCACATGACACAAGGTCTCTACAAATACATGATAAAAAACGAGCAAAAGTACAACGCTTTTATTGTTGTTCTTCATCTTGAAGTCACCATGAGGGCTTCAACAATGAGCTTTGCTCCTACCTCATAGTAAGTTCAAGACGGCCCATAGCACCGGTTTGAGCAGAATTCTTTTCTAATTGTCGAGCAACGCTACATTCATATCTTTACTGGTCATGGGTGCGGGATTGTCAACAAACATTAATTAAACTGGCAAAGTGCTCTTACAATCTCTGTAATCCTTTGCCTATCATTTTAGAAGAATGAAATACACATCTACAATTCTTCGTCGAAAATGATATATTGATTAAGAATTGACGAATGTATGTTCAAAATTTAATTCCTGCCCTTTCACGCAGTGCTTTAAGAAAAAAAGTCCAAAGTAAATGTATTCTTTAATCAGCCTCGCTTTATGTTTAGAAATGAAATTGATTTTACTTATACAATTTATAATGAGATGCCAAAACAGGTAGCATGAATTAGTTTTTTGGCCAGATCGTTTTAAATTTGATATAACAATTAAAAATGCATGGGTGTTCTGCGGAACACATGTGTCGCCTGCACTATATATATTAAAGAATTCCTGTTTGTTATGTAATAGCAAAGTCTCAATTCGTATTCCTTTCTTATAAGAGAAACCGTGGTTTAACAATCTTATAAGAAAGGAAATACGAATTAGGGATAGAATTCGAAAAAGAGTCTTAAAATTTAATAGGGCGTCTGATATAGATAAATATAAAAAACAACGAATCAAAGTCAATAACATGCAAAAAATGGACCAGAGAAAATTTCGAGCAAAACATAGATAATTTCTTTCTAGACAGTGCACCAAACTCAAAAACTTATTGGAAAGTAATGAAAATGCTGATCAAGTCTAATAACGGTAGCAACTGTATTCCACCGCTAAATATTCCCATGGAGGATCCGTCTCTTAACAATATAGTCTACGACGATACTGACAAATGCGAACTTTTAAACAGACATTTCTGTAAGGTATCGTCGGTAGAAGACGAAAATGCGTCTCTTCCAATTTTCGGATCCAAAACAAATATCAATATAGCGGAAACTGAAGTGATCGATATCATCAAAACTTTGGATCCCAAAAAGGCCACGGGACCAGACAAGATCAGCCATAAAATGCTTAAAATAAACCCTGAAAAGTTAGCATATCATCTTAAACTTATTTCTAATCAATCTTTACAATAAAGTAAATATCAATCTATGTGGAAAAGTGCAAATGTTATTCCCATATATAAAAAAAGTGACTCATCGCTGCCGTCAAATTATCGGCCTATTTCTTTAATAAGTTGTGTAGGCAAAAAAATGGAACGAATTGTCTACAAATATGTATACAACCATAAAGTATCTAACAATCTTCTGTACGAGTATCAATCAGGCTTTCTTCCTAAACATTCTACAGTTCATCAAATTATAGAACCTCACAGTTCCATATTTAATTTCTCGAGAAAAAAGAATATAACTGTTTTGTCTTTTGTGATTTTTCTAAAGCCTTTGATAAGGTATGGCATAGAGGTCCAATACACAAATTAAATTCGTGTGGAATTCAAAGTAATCTACTAAATTGGTTGTAAAATCATCTAAAAATTGAAATCAAAAAGTTTATAAATAAGTCTTCATCGTGTACTGCTTCACACATTTCAGCAGGGGTACCCAAAGGTTCAGTATTAGGCCCTCTTTTATTCCTTATTTACATAAACGATATTGGTGAAAATCTTGTTTCACTTAGCAGACTGTTTGCTGATGACACCTCTGTCGGCTACTCCAACTCAAGTCTAGTAGAAATCCAGCGTGACATAAACCGTGATCTTAAAGAGCTTAGTAATTGGTAAAAAAAATGGTTGATGTTCTTTAACCCTGTTCTTTCAAAACTGAAATAATGCTTTTTACGAATATGGAATTAATCGATAATCCTAATTTTATGTTTGATGGTAATCTTATTCCATTAACAGATACCCACAAGCATCTTGGTGTTACCTTTTCTAGTGATGGGAAATGAAACACCCACGTTGAAAACATTGTTAAATATATATCAAAATATCTGGGTTCGTTGCGTTAACTTAAACTAAAAATGAATAGACAAAATATAGAAAAAACTTTATTTAGGTTACATTCGTCCATTATTCGAATATGCTTGCAAACTGTGGGATAACTGCAGCATACCTAGACAAACTGGAAAAACTTCAGTGTGAAGCGGCTAGAATTGTTACTGGCCTACCTTCCTTCCTTTACTCGAAGATCATATTTATATTCAGAAACAGTCTGGGAAGCCTTGAAACGACGTAGATATAAACGTAAAATCCAACTATTTTACAACATTCAACATGGCCATGCCCCTTATTACTTATTACGTGAACTTGTCCCCCAACCGTTCAAAGCATTGCCCATTATCCCTTAAGAAACGGTGATGATTTTTGTCAAATTTCATTAACTAGAACCTTCTATATACCCTCTACCGTTAGAGATTGGAACAACCTTGAATTGTCTTCAAGAAATGCGGAGACTTTAGGAAAATTTAAGGCTGCTATAAACCATGGCCAACAACAAACTTATAAGGTACCGAAACATTATCTCTATGGTCCAAGAAACCTCAGTATTTTTCTTACCCAACTACGTTGCGAAGCCTCATTTCTTAATTTTGATTTACACAAAGTTAACATAGTAACCAGTCCTGCGTGCTCGTGTGGAGCCTTATGCGAAGACCACAAACATTTCTTCTTCCAACGTACTAAATATACAGAAATCAGAAATGATCTTATAAATAGTTAAAATTGGTTAAACAAACCTATTACATTAAATATTTTAACGAAAGGCGATGCAGACTTGATCTATGAAGAAAACTGTAATATATTTCATTCTGTATACATATATAGAAAAAGATCAAAAAGATTCCTAACAGTGTAACTTTCTACGCCATTGTTCGTTTCAGTCACCTTTTTAACCCTATTTTCTACCCTTATAGTACAACATTCTTGGTACATGTATATCCCGTAAAAATAGTTTATATATATATATATATATTCGAACCTTCAAATCTTTGTACATCTTCGTAACAGCGCCTAGCATGTTAACCAGAGGTGATACCCCTAGACTACGTCCAGTTCCGCAAAAGAAGAACTTTCGATAGCCTAGTGTAACCTTTTCACGTCGGTATCAATATCACATGGCTTCCATACACGATGTTTATTGCGTTGAATGAATGTAGAGATGTTTTTAAATTACAATGTTATTGTGTATATAACATGGATACTAAAGGTGTGACCTCAATTATAGTGATGTGAAAAAATATTTGCTGGTGTTTGTACATAACATTTACTGCAATACTGTCTTAATTTTTTTACCGCTGATATTATATGCATTTATTGATCTATAACCCTGATGTTAAGACTGGGTTTTAAACGATCAATCCAATAACTTTCTTTGGATCTTCTCTGGTTTAAATTCCACGATCTATTTTGATCAATTGCGATGACTTGCATATTTTGCCAGTTGTGATTTGGAGTATTAAAATGGATTGCAATGGCCTGGTTCTGATCTTTGTTTTCGATATGATTACGATGCAAGTTTATGCGAAGATTGAGCGCATTTCTTGTCTCACCCACATATTGTTCTTTACAGACAGAACATGTAACCAGATAGATGACATTGGGCGATTTACATGATAATTGTCCAAAGAATATGAAAATATCACCGGTAGCTGTACTTTGGAAAGTTTCAGTCGTGGAACTGTATTTACTGTTAATTCACTGTAAATGTGCTATTCACATTGTTCATACTGAACGTTTATAAATTAACCACATTG
>MJUU01023908.1:11726-21900 GCA_002080025.1 Modiolus philippinarum
TTAAAGTGAAAGTGAAAGTTACGTCCGGGTATTGTCTATATTAAGAAATTTGAACGTTTTAATTTGCGGAATTAAAATGTCAATTTTCGGCGGTTTATTTATTTAGCTTAGGTTTATATTTGTTAATGAAGAATGTTTCTTTGTCTATGCGTTCTTGATCTGTTGTGCCGTATGAACACTGGTATAACGGGAATAGTTCAAAGTTTCCGTGGCCACAAGATTCCAAATGTGCACTTAACGAGATTTTGCGTGAGTAAATGTAATTATATATATAAGATTTTCTGATGTACAGTTAAATCCATTCTTCACTTTAAATTTCTGTCCATTTCTGAAAGTTAAAGTATCGCCTTCTATTAAAATATGACATATACCACATTTTGGTTTAATACACTTGGTAACAATTGCTTTTGAATTTACCGTTTAGAATTTTGCAGATGTTAATATTTTCTTTTGTGATTTTGGTTCTCGTTTACTTTTAATGAAATTTGTGTTATGCAAAGCAGCTTCCATTCTGCTATCTTGTTGTAATAACGGTTTGTTTTGAAAAATAGTATTAAATATTTCTGGGTTTCTAGGGTTGTGTGTAGACACGTGTGCAATTATATCTGTTTCATCATTTCGGATCGCACTTTTCTTAATTCCCGGATATCAATGGCTTTGGCCTTTAATATACCTGTATCCACTACTGACGGAAGATAGTTCCTGGCATATAGTATAAATTTTAATTCCTTCTATCTCATGTCACGAGTTTTACTGTCCGTAATTATTGTGCAAAGTCGTCTTGCCATATTACACGGAATGTTAATCCTTTGGTGTTTAGGGTGGCAAGAGTTGAATAACAGGTGTTGTTTCGTGTCCGTGGGTTTATGATATACATCAGTTTTTATTGTACCGTCTTCTTTGATAATAAGAATATCTAAAAATGGTAAGCTTTTTGCGCTATACTCTATTGTAAATTGAATATTTTCGTTATTACTGTTAATTAAATCATGAATTTATTGTAATTGTGATCTAGAATATTTCCATAAGATAAAGCAGTCGTCTAAAATTACAAAAACAGGAAAACAGCAAACACCTACAATGGCCAGGAACTACAATCACATGCCACAATTTACAAGCAAACTGCACCAGAAAAACAATAATGAAAACAAAAGACAAACATAAATGACGATAGGAACTCGGAAAATCTCGGAAAATCTTTTCCCTTTATTTTTGACGAAGTTGTGAAATAGGTTACCGAATTTCTCTCGGACTTTTTCATACAACTTGATTTCAAAGAATCCCATGAGTAAATTCGCATATGTCGGTGCAACTTTCGTTCCCATTGCTGTACCACATTTTGTCTATAATATTTGGAATCAAACATAAAGTAATTGTTTTCAAGGATAAATTTAAAAACATGAAGAATAATATCTTTATTTATACGTTCCGGTAATTCATGTGGATATTCATTTAGCCAGTACGAGATTGCCTCGATTCCAAAATCGTGCGGAATGTTTGTATAAAGATTAACAACATCAAAAGAAGCAATTATTTTATTTCTAATTACTGTTCTGGGAAGATCATCAAGCATGTCCATGTCATCTCGGATATAGCTTTCTACATGTTGGAAAAATGGTTTTAAAGGGATATCAATAAATTGGTAAGCCTATGTGCCTCGCAGGCTGGACCAGCAATTATTGGTCTTAATTTTAAATGTGGGGGTGATGGAATGCAAACACATACCGAATTGGACGTCGAACAAACATCGTTTATGTATTTACTTTTATGTATTTTTGGCAAGCCATAGAAATTACAAGTCGTACAACGCAGGATTGAAATATAATCAACTTCTTTATCTATTATTTTTTTTCTGTATGAATTAAGCAGAACTGTTCATTTTTCTATGATTTTCCTCTGAATATATAAATAAATTTCTTCATAATAAGTATTATCACTTAACATTGTCATTACTAGGTTTTGATAATATTTGGTATCCATAAAAATAAAAACAACTGCATTACCTTTTTCGGCCTCTTTAATAATACTGCTTTTGTCATTTGTAAGTTCAAATGTATTGTTCCATTGATTTTTTATTACATTTGGTTTGATTTTTTTCATTGGTAAATATTCGTACGGAAAATTCGTAATGTGATCACAAAACGTATCCAATATTCTGTTCCTACCTTTGGCAGGAGTATATTTACTTGGATTTCGTACAATCGATTCGTCATCTGTTTCTTTATCGTTTAATTCTTCAACCAAACGTTATTTCCGTGTAAATTTAGAAATATCGTCTTTAATTTCATTTTAATTTTGTCTTTGAGAGGTCTGTATAAATTTTAGACCTAATGATAAAATATTTATGTTTTCATCTGTTAATTTTTTATTTGATAATAATAATAATAACCCTAGGCGCATCATTTGCCTGTTGAGTATCCTCCAAACGGGGTCTTTGTACATATTGGTTTGTCCTAAAAAAACGAGGCTGAATAGCATCATCATTTTTCTTGTTTTCATATTGGACATTTTTCTTTCTCTGGTTTTGGGCGTTTGAGTTCATAATTTCTCCGAATTGTTGATAATTCCTGGTTTAACGGTTTTGGTTTATCCTTTGGTAATTGTTTTGTCTTCCGGGCTTATTTGTGTTCATGAACGAGCTGTAATCATTTCTTGGCTTTTGTAGTCTAGCCCTCGGACTTCCGTCTCTAGGACCATAATTATTCCGTTGTGTTGTATTTTGATTATTCAACCGGGGTATTCTATTACTTTTTTGTTGAAATTTGTTTGTTTGCTCGGCTGTTCCTTGTCTAGCGGCATCAGCATAAGAGTTGGGTTGAGGACTTTTGATAAAGGGTTCTTTGTTTTATACTTGGCTTTGAAAGATGTTTCATATTAGAGAAACTACGCATCACTCTTTTCCCAACGGTTAGGTGAATTTATTTCTTCTATTTCAGATTCTTCTTTCCATAATTGTTGTACACTGTTTAGTTTAAACATTTCTTCATCTAGTGTTTTCATTGTCTTTTCGTGTGCCCCAGCTCTGAGTCGCATTAGTTTTTTATCAATATTAATTTTGTCCAGAGTCATTCTTTCCCCCAATCTTCTTTGTTGCTCCGGTTCGTCTCGAATTTCTTTTAATTGTAACTTCCGAGGAAGGACTATTGGGGTCGATGTGATCCATTTCTCATTAAGATCGGCTTTATTTTGATTTTTTTTTTGTTTTATATATATATTTGGGAATCAATGAATTCTATGACCTCTATATATATATATACCAATAATCTCGCAAAGGAAGACAAAAATAGAACAACATTCGCTGACAAGGGGAGTGTCGTTGTTGTCATGGACAAAGATGACTACGTTACAGAAGCAGAAAGGCAACTAAACGATGAAAGATTCAATAAGAGACCATACCTTGACCCAACATCTGATTTCAGTAATAAGATACTTGTTGAACTGGAATCATTAAAAGAGCAAGTCCACATTGATCATGATACATTTGAATATCTAAAACCAGAAAAACCCGAAGCCGGAAGATTTTATCTTTTACCTAAAATCCATAAGGAGAACAATCCTGTTTCAGCAAATGGTCATCCAGCAGAACGTATTTCAGAATTCATTGATTTCAACTTAAGACCTCATCTGGAAGCATTACTATCTTATCTTAAAGACTCCACAGATTACCTGCAGAGAATGGAATCCTTGAATCCTCTTCCGTCTGACACTATTTTTGTCTCGATGGACGTTCTATCATTATATACAAATATCCCACACGACAATGGAATAGAAGCGTGCAGAGAAGTTTGGGACAATCGCACCGTTAAAGAACCACCCACCTAATGTTTTGTCCGGTTGCTGACGTTAGTGCTCAAACACAATTATTTTACTTTCAACGGATAGCACTTTCTACAAGTAAATGGCACTCCTATGGGCACTAAAATGGCACCATCATATGCAAATATTTTCATGGGCAAACTTGAAAAACAATTATTACATTCTACAATCCACAAACCCCTCTCTTGGTTCCATTTCATAGATGATGTCGATATGAAATGGATTGAGTCCGAAGATCGTCTCGATGAATTCATTGAACTTGCCAACAACATTCACCCATCCATTAAATTCACACATAAAATATCTGAAAACAGCATTACCTTCCTTGATACTAAGACAAGTTGTGAAAATGGTAATATGTCCTCTGATATATACTGCAAACCCACAGATAAACACCAGTACCTTTCTCCTCAAAGTTCCCATCACAGACATTGTACTAAGGGAATACCTTACAGCCAGGCTCTTAGAATAAAGCGCATTTGTTCATCAGAACAAACTTATCAGAGACAGCTAGGGCATCTCAGGTATCATCTAAAAAAGAGGGGCTATAAAACCATTAAAAAGGGTTTCAATAAAGCGAGATCGGTGGACAGAAAGGAACTTCTGAAATACAAAGAAAAAAAGCCCAATAACAGAATACCATTTGCTATAACATACCATTCAGCATCCCAAAATATATCTAACATAATTCGTACGCACTGGACAAATCTACAAAAACATCCTGCCTTGTTTAAAATTTTCAAAGAGCCTCCTGTTATTGCCTTTAGAAAACCCAAAAGTCTCAAAGATTTGATTGTCAGACCTGAAATTAAAACCCTTCCTAATGATAAAGGCGAATGCAAAGGATGCGGTAACAAACGCTGCATGACTTGCAAAAGCATCCAAAATACACAGTTTCAAGAGTACAGCTACAGGAAATGAGTACACTGTTTATTGGGAGGCCACCTGCAAAACTGAAAATGTGGTATAATTATTAGATAATGGAATTTGTGGTCTTCAATATGTCGGGGAAACTAAACAGCAGTTCAGCAAACGTCTGAATGGTCATCGTAGCGATGTCACCTGCAAACCTGACCTCCCCCTCAGTAGACATTTCCGCTCTATAGATCAAAAAGACGGATTTAATAAGTTGAAAGTTACTGTTATTGACCACTGATCTAGCTTGGGCGAAATAGGTGACAGGGTAGAGACAGTTTCTGGATTAAAAAGCTTAAGACATTATTACCGAGTGGGATCAATGAAAAAGTTAAATTTTCACAGTTTATTTATTTTTATTCATTTTGCTTATTTTCATTTTGTATATTTATCATTTATCCATCTATTTTGGTGAAATATTCAAAATATTTTTGCTGTCATAATTACATCGTACATCGTAATTGTTTTAATAATTATTCCATCTTCCTGGATGACGTAATTAAAAATATTTTTGTCTTACTTAGTACATTGATTTAGTTATCGAAGTGTAATTAACACCAATACTTTGTGAGGTGACAAAGCATGTCAGTTATGCGAAAATTTCTCTCATTTCAAATGTTGTTTTCCATCTTTTACATCTTGAATGTATAAGGTGTTGTTGTACAACTTTTTTAGACGTTTATATATATAAAAAAAATTGTCAGTATGCGTACATCGAGAATATCATTCAGATTTTTTTGGTCGACGGAATGATATTAGCGGAGGTTCAGGAAACAACTTTTTTCATTTTTGTTGACGCATGAAGAATTGGCATAAATCACGGGTTATAGCAGACAAATTGGTTGCTGTGGGTGGAAGGTAGCTACCAGGGGGTACGTAAATTTTTTCTCTTTCTTTCTCGATATTGTAACAGTTCCTTTCGGTCAATCGAGGAAAAATTTTGAATAGTTTTTCTGACTTGCTTTTCCTTATAACCCTGTTAGAAAGATGTTGGGTTAATTCTCTGCTGCTATGTTTAAATGTCTCTTCTTGTGAACAGATTCGACGCATACGGGTAAAAAGTCCGTGTTGGATCGCATTTACACAGTGTCTAGGATGGCAACTACTTGGGAGCAGGTAGGAGTGTGAATCTGTCGGTTTAGTGTGTAAATCAAAATGAATTCGACCATCAACAAGTGTTCAACACTGATTTTTTTTGGTCATTTTTATAGACTTAGTTTAAACCGCTGTTTTAAAATCTTACTTTTCATACCTTTTCTATGCTAAATTTGATTATTTTTGTATTTCACAACATATCAAACTTCTTCGCAATGATAGAATGAACTGAATTTTTCAAAACACTTACTTTTTTTTACATTTTAAAGAGTTAGTATAAACCGTCGACAAAACATTTTACTTTTCATATCTTTTTAATGCTAAAATTCATCAAGTTTTTGCATCGTGAATTATAAAACTCCTTCAAAAGGATATTATGATGTTAAATTTTCAAAACACTGATTTTTTTTTTTTGGTCATTTTTATAGACTTAGTTTAAACCGCTGTTTCAAAAATCTAACTTTTCTGTCCATTCTATGCTAAATTCGTATTTTTTTTTATTTCGCAACATATCAAACTCTTTCGAAAGGATATCATGAAGTAAAATTTTCAAAACACTTTATTGTTTTTGTCATTTTTAAAGAGTAAGTTTAAATCGTAAACTTAAAATTAAACTTTTCATACCTCTTAAATGCAAAAATTCATAAAATTTTTAACTTCCAAATTATATAACTCCTTGGAAAGGATATGATGAAGTAAAAGTTTTAAATTACTGAATTGTTTGGATCATTTATAAGACCGCGTTTTTGGGGTATTTTTTTACTGCTTATCAAATTATTTATTTTTCATACCATATTTCATGATTTTTTTAAAATTTCGAAACAGAGTACAAATCCAGTTTTATGAAAATAAAAATCTTTGCTCTACTAAATTAGTTAAATTGAATATTCTTTTTAAACTTAGTCTAAAACGGCGATATTTCACAACTTTTACCTGGTGAAGGTGAATATAGACAGTCGAGATCGAATTCTCTCAGGACCCGCTAACTAATCTGATATCCATTCGCACCTAAATTTGTCAAAGGTACAACTCTATTTGATAATTAATTTATAATATCAAAATATATGAAATGAATAAAGATACGAAATCTGAATAAAGAATAGAGAAATACAAGCGATAAACAGAAAAAAACGATTTTGATTGGTTTAATTAAACCCTGAATACCGTTTTCCGTTTCTGATTGGATGAACGTTAAATATCAAATAGCGATTTCCGTTTCTCGTTTCTCATAGGCTAAAACTATGAATAGCGTTTTCGCTTTAAACTCGAATTAACGATACCGATCGGAAACTGTGGGTTTCCGTCGCAAACCCCTAGTTTCCGTTCAATTTCAATCGAAAACTAGAGTTTTCGTCGAAAACTATGTATACCGATCGGAAACCCATACTTAACGTGCGGTATACCTAGTATTTCATACGAAAACCCCTAATTTCCGTTCGAAATACTAGGTATACCGCATTTTTGTTACTATAGCGTGCCATAAGTGTCGGTCCATTTCATTTCGATATCATCTATGAAGCGCAACCAACTGTAGGGTTTGTAGGGTGCGTCTTGAAGCATGCGTTTTTTCTAAATCACCCATGAATATATTTACATATGATGGTGCTACTTTAGTACCCATTGCTGTTCCATTAACTTGAAGGAATTTGTCGTTATTGAAAACAAAGTTCTTACGTTTCAGTACAAGATCTAAAAGACTGACTAGCGACACGGTAGAAGGTGATTGTATTGCTCTTCCTTCCCAAACTTTGCGGCAGGCTTCTATCCCCTCATTGTGTGGAATGTTGGTATATATTGAAGTTACATCTAGAGTTACTAAAAGAGTGTTTTGTGGGAGGTCTTTAGTCGGTGTTTTATTTATGTAATCGGTAGTGTCTTTAACGAAAGAGGGCAAATTCTAAACGAAAGGTTGAAGATGAAAGTCTAAAAAATTCGAGATACTTTCTGTTGGATGACCAATGCAGTTAACTATTAGACGTCCGGAAATTCCTTCTTTGTGTATTTTTGGCAAAAGATAGAATAAGCATGCTCTCGGGTTTTCAGGAAGAAGACCTTCAAAAGTTTCCTGATCTAAAAAACAACGGCAGTAGAATACCGAAGGAACAAGGGAAGCGATGACTACAAAACTCGAAGTCCAAAGACATGGCAGAAACGGTAGCCGATAAAAACAAAGACAAAACAAGGACGTGAGACAGCTACAATGCACGGAAATAAAAAGATAACATTAAGAACTAAGGCACTCATAGTGTGAACTCCCATGAAAACCGGGAGTGACATCAGGTGCTCCGGAAGGGTCAGCATGTCCTGCTCCGCTAGCGGCACCCGTCACACTATCAGTGAGTCAATCCGGGGTTGAGTCAAATCCGTGAAGACGTGAAATCTAGCTGAAAATGTCCGTTTTCATTTGGGACACAGACACGTCATATCTGTCAATGATGTCATGGTGACGGCCATAGAATTTCTGAAGGGATGAAAGTAACAAAGGCTGAAGAAATCCCTGACTAAGCAGCTTTTGGGACAGTGTTTTTGCTCTAACTAAAAAGTCACTGTATGAACTGCATGCCCGACAGTAACGAATCAACTGTGAAATGTACATTCCATAGGCTGGAGAGGCAGGTATATTGCCGCTCAGAAAGGGAAAGTTCACAATTGGGAAGTTAAAATCATCACGTTTGTCATACAGCTTAGATTTCAAACGTCCATTTTCGTCAATGGAAATTAAAAGATCCAAATACGAAGCTGAAGTAGGTGTATCGGTAGTCTCTTTAATTTCAAGCTCATTGGGATAGATCTGGTGTAAATATTCCTTGAATTTTGGATTATTAAGAGAAAGTACATCGTCTATGTAGCGGAAGCTGAAATTGAAGGACTGGGCTAAATGTTTTTGTTTTTTCTGTGTAAGCCCTTGTAAAAACTTCGCTAAGTCATCTTGTTCTACCATTAGCCTAAGTGCTGAAATAATTTCTTCACTGCACTTTTTAGTGGGATCGGTGTTTAATTTTTTGTAAAATTCAGGCTTTAATAGTTGCCGGGTAGCTTCGGCAACATAGTCGTCGGTATTCATGACGACTACAGTAGAACTTTTGTCGGCTTTTTTAATAACAATATCCTCTCTCTTTTCTAAACTGTGCATAGCTTGCTTTTCATTTTTGATAAATTAGATATACCCGTATATGTCGAATCTGTTCACACGAAGAGACATTTATACATAGGAGCAGATAATTAACCTAACATCTTGTTAACAGGGGTTATAAGGAAAAGCAAGTCAGAAAAAATTATTCAAAAGGTCTCCTTGATTGACCGAAAGGAACTGTTACAATATCGAGAAAGAAAGAGAAAGAATTTACGTACCCCCCTGGTAGCTACCTTCCACCCACAGTAACCCAATTGTCTGCTATAACCCGTGAATTTATGCCAATTCTTCATGCGTCAACAAAAATGAAAAGAAAAATTGTTTCCTGAACCTCAGCTAATATCATTCCGTGGACCCAAAAATCTGAAGGATATTCTCGTTAGAGCCAAACTGCCCTCACCTGAAAATGGACAATTCAAAACATGTTCCGACAGACGTTGTCTTCTGTGCAAATTTAGTTCTTCTAAAACAATCTTCAAGAGCACAGCAATCGGTGACACATACAAAATATTTACCAATTTATCCTGCAAGTCAGATAATGTCATCTATCTCATCACTTGCTCTGTTTGCCAACAACAGCATGTTGGTGAAACGAAAAATTCACTAAACCTTCGTATCAACTTGCACCGTGACCATATTCGGAAAAAAGAAAGATCGCAGGCCACTACATTACATTTCAATTCCAACGGTCATGACTGGAAACATATGCAAATAGTACCAATTGACCAAAATCGATCGCGGACAGACACACAGATGCAGTCTAAAGAAAGGGTCTGGATAGAAAAGCTGATATCCAGTTTGAATATAAAATTTTAAGGTATAGTCTTGCTTAAAACCCCGCCCCTACCCATTTTTTTCTTCTTTTTTTTGAAATGATTAACTTATTTTGGTTCCGATATGGCTGAAGTTTTGCTCGTTGGGCGTTAAACAAGTATTGTTAATAGAATCGATGTACGCATACTGACAAAAATCTTTTTCCCTTCTCATGTTACATCTGTAATCAACAGCATCCAACATGTAGCTCTTGACACTTTGTATAAATAATTGTAGTTTAGTCTTTGTAAATAGGTTTTATTTTTTACTTATTTATTATGTTTTGATGAAGGGACGGACAGGTCTCGAAATATCAACTGTTATATTATTTGTGTCATTCACTTTGTTTATTATGTTGTGTATATATATATATAAATAAATAAATAAATATATATATATATA
>MJUU01023910.1:0-33194 GCA_002080025.1 Modiolus philippinarum
TGTAATCTTGTTTCCTTCAAAATGTCTGAAACACAAAAATTGAAAAAGAGTATGATTTTTTTTATTATTTTTTATGTACGTTGAAAGTAACTTACAACCAATCAACAACCAAATACTGACATTACTGTAAACTAAGCTTCTGCATATTAACAATGAAGGGATATGGAGTAAATGCAATGCAAAAGAGACAAAATCTCTACAAACACATGGTAAAACACAGCAATGGAACAACGCTTTTATTGTTGTTCTTCATCTTGAAGTCACCATGAGGCCTTCAACAATGAGCATTACTCATACCTCATAGCAAGTTCAAGACGGCCATTTCGACAACTGATATCTCTTCAGTGCAGATAATAAAATCTTAACATTTTGAACACCTCCAACTCAAAGATGTCTAAAAACCTGACAGAGAACAAATAGGCTAATATGACTTACATGGGAAACCCAAGTCAGCTAAGAACAGAGCTTTGTATCAGGGAGATACTCCTTAGTTTTCAACAAAATTTACAAAAATTTAGAAATTGCAAGTTTCCAAATGAAATCAGCTTTCGGGTCAGCATCGAAGTACTGAAAACTGGGCTGGTAAATAATCTCGGGGAATAACAGTCCACCAGCAGTGGAATCGGCCAAGTGATAACAAACAAGTAATACCGAAGTTACTGTAAATTTAGTTTCTTAATATCGATTTAACTTCTGCAAATGACCATTTTGATAACTCCTGTCTTTTCAGTGGAGATGTAATAAAGAAAATAAAAGACCTTAAACTGGTCCTATTTTTTATTTAAAAATTTATAGGGTTATAGAAACTGATGAAACCTCAGGTTTTGTAGGGGTTTAATCTGCTGGTGCTTTAGTTATGTGGCGTTCTTGTTCAATTTTGTTAATTTGTTTTGTCTTTGTTATACTGTCTCAATTCGTGTTGGATATGTATTAGAGTGATTTTGGATTAATTGTATGATTTAAGAATTCCCCCTTTCCTCGTTCTTGCTTCGGTATTCGTTTGCCGATGTATTATATGATATTTGTCTAGGCAAATAAGTTTTCAAAATGTCAAATAAATGTCTTGAAGATTTCGATGAGCTTAATAATTATCTTGTGTTACAAATAACAAAATGCCCAAGTCCCTGCAGATGTACATTTCAATAGCATATGTCTCTCAGTGCAGACTAAATCACAACACTTTCAAGAAGATCAGATTTCAGTTTTCGAAGAACTGTTCCAAATTACATCACTATATCTAATAGAGATCTTATAAAAAACAAAGTTACGAGAAATTACTGGTTTTTCTGTCCAAAAATACTTAAAATGACGCGGAATATCAATACGAGAACCAGCCCTTTTGTAAATATTATCAACAGGACTCTCCATGTGCAACAAAACTGTAATAACGGCAATAGAACACCGAATAATTCAGGCAAACATATGATTGCCAGTTCATGTTATCATATTTCAATTAATACCAAAATGAATGGGAGACTTAAGAAATTCGTGTGAATACTGGGTCTTTGCTTTGGCCAATGTTTGTACCAATCTGGATATACTTGTACATGAGATAATATCTCATGTGTACACTTTGTTCAATTACGTTTATCTAAATTTATGTAAATTCTAAAACCACAGGTGTAACTCTCTCCATCGTAGTTATGTCCTTAGCTATATTTGATATTACATTCGGATTTCGTTTGGTTTTATCCATTTTAAACATTTTTTGAAATTATGGATTTCCTTTGTTTGGGTTCTAGTGCTGCTGATGAGGAATTAATTTTCGAAATGGCCATACAGCTCATTAAAATTATTGCATTTGGAGTTAACATATGTGTTATGGTCTCATGCTCATTTACTCCATATCCTCTCGTTAAAAAAAAAAATATAAAATATACATCAAGATTGTGCAGCTTAATCATGGTTGGTGCCAAACTTTACGTAAAGTGTATCCGTCGTAAAAAGGCTTGCGTGAGTTTTTTTAAATAACCGCAGTAGAATACCGAAGGAACAAAGGGGTGAAATTCACAAAAATCGAAGTCCAAAGACAGGGCAAAACGAGAACACAGAAAACAATGACGTTAGACACAAAAACAATAACGTTAGACAGATACAAAGCACAGAAAGAGAAATTACAACATTCAGAACAAAGGCACTCACTTAAATAAGAGAAATCACTTTCAGTGACAAGTTTTTGCAGTTGATCAGAAAGATAAGTGAGAACCGATCCGTCAGTCTAAAACGAACAATCCAAGGACAATAGCAACGTCAGAAAAACAAAGAAACAAAGACATAATATGAGCAAGGCACGGAAAAGAAAAAGAAGACACACACACATACAAGAATGAACAAAAATGAAAATAGCTTTCCATCCATGACATTTATATGACTGTTATAGTACCAAAATACCGAACTTACTGTGAATCCAAATTCTGCATATGCGCATTTCGACAATTTATATCTCTTCAGTGCAGATCAAATCAAAACATTTGGGAATCCATAAACCGAAATATGTGTAAAAGCTGATACAGAACAGATACCCAATAAAATCCAAATAGAAAAACCAAAATCAGCCAAGGACAGAGCTTTGAAGGAGAATCGTAACTTCTTCATATGCATATGCTTTGGATTTATTATTTTAGACAAATCTGACATATTTCTTTTTTTCAATATTGAAGTGTGACATGGTTAATTTCTTTCATACAATGAAATAAATGTTTAAACAAAGATTTTTCCAATTATTTATTCTGTAGAGAGTATGGCCTACCTTTACCCCTTTAATATGATATGATAATAATCAACCGTCCACAGTGATAGTACGATCTTTTGCTCTAATGAGAGATTGAAAAATTTGACTAAAACTTTGTAATTATCAATTTTAATTAATCTTAGTATTAGTCATATTTTACAAATGTCATTGAGAATCACCTCACAAATGAATTCGAATAATACTACGATGTTCAAATAAATTTTATATCTCAAGGTTCATCTTTTTGTGGACCACTTTTTAATAATAAATTTTGTACAGAGATATTGCCTACCTTTTCCCTTGGAAATATTGAATATTGGATTCAAATGATCTACCGTCCAAAGCAATGATAAATTACTCAAATACATAAATTACTGTAAATTTACTTTCTGCATATGGCCATTTCGACAACTTCTGTCTCATTAGTGCAGATAAAATCAAATAATTGGAAATCCAGAAATCGAATGATGTATAAAAGCTGATAGAAAACAAATATTCAATGTATAAAAACTGACAGAGAACAAAACAATCTTATGTTTAAGCGAGAAGTTAAACAGTTTGATTAAAACATTGGGTCAAAGAAAAGTCATAACGTCTGATTTGTAAGAAATGACAAAATACCATATGTAGCAGTTATATTTTACAAATGTGATTAACAAAACACCTCACATCAGAAATTTAAATGAAACTGAGACAACAGAAGTAGGATAACATGAAAAATGAAGGAACAAGCGAAGTGATGTTTACAAAAATCTAAGTCCAAAAACACGACAAAAATGGTAACAGAGGAAAACAAAGACAAAACAAGGACGTAAAACAGACACAAGTTACGGAAATGAAAAGACGACATTAAGAATTCAAGAACTCATAACATGCATAATGTGAACTCCCATGAAAACCGGGATTGACATCAGGTGCTCCGAAAGGGTAAGTATGTCCCGCTCGGCACTCGTCACACTATAAGGGAGTCCATCCAGGGTTGAGTCAAAACCGGTTATGTCCAATCCGAAAAGACGTGAATTCTAGCTGGAAATGTCCGTTTTCATTTGGGACACAGGTACGTGTACATCATTTCTGTCAATGATGTCATGATGACGGCCATAGAATTTTTGAAGGGATGAAAGTATCAAAGGATGAACAAACCCTGACTTAGCAGCTTTTTGGGACAGTTTTTTAATCTATCTGTATAAACTACATGCTCGACAGTTACAAATAAACTGTGAAATGTACACTAAAATAAATTTGGACCTAAAGGTGATCTAAGTATCAGTTCAAAGGAAATTCAAAAACTTCAGTTTTATCTGCACGGTGGATCAAAACATTTAGAACTTTTTTTTCAAAAATGGAGGGTTTCTTTCTTGTGAGGATTAAGAAAACATTTTACAATAAGTCACCACTTACCAGGCGGAATATTTTTATATTTTTATCTATTAAGCCAGGTGTTCACCTTTTCTTGATTAATCTACTTACTCCTTTCTTGCTACCTTAAATTCCCCGATGGAAAGAATTATCGGTTTGCTTAGTTTTAAAATGAAGCATAAATGAAGATTCAATAAACATTAAAACTGAATTGAAAGACATCAATATAAATAGGAATTTCGGACGAAGACCAACGTTTCAAGAAGAGTCGGGTTTTCAGAGTTGCAAGGTTGGGATGTCGCACCAATATACACGTCAAAGAGTATAGAAAAGTAGACTTTTCTTATTAAATGCTACAACTGATTCGTTCGCTAATGAAGACGACATCAATTTCATTTTATCGGACCGTTGAATTGATTATGATTAAAAAAACATGTACGTTAAGTGTAATATTCTGTCATCACAAATGGTCAAGCATGTTCAAAATATTTAGAAATCAACATTCAAATCTAAAAAAGCATACTCAATTGTTATATTCCCCTCATCCTTATATTACACTATTGTAAAAGTCCAGAAGAGCCCTTTCTCGCCATTTTTAAAACGTGAAGTATCTTGAAAACAAATTTTATAACCTTTCAGTTCTTGAAGGTAAATTAGTTCCTTACCGGCGCACTTTGAATAAAAAATAAAAACAAGCCATTTAAAATCGAAGATTCTCTTAATTTGACCTTACTACGTTCTAAAGTTATTCGTGCATTTGTATAAGTAGTAATTATTACCCTGAGGACGTATGCTCGATGGGTTATAACTTTTTATTATACTTTATGGCAAATTTCTTTTATTATCCATTAATTTTATTGGACAAGCGACATTTGTTTATTTTTGTTAATTTTTACTAATGTTTCGTTGCAACTCGGCATTTAGTATAATAAAAAACATATTGCCCTTGGGTGAAGATGTTAGGGCGATTAACACACTCAGTGAAAAAATTATCACCCTCTTTTTCGTGTCGGGTGATAATTTTTACCTTGTGTGTTAATGTACCCTAACATCTTCATCCACGGGTAATATGTTTATCTGCCCCAGATTATGAAAAAGCAGAATTAATATCTGATTATATTTAATGACATCATGGTACAAATTTGATTATTTTCTACTGGTCATAATTAAATGTACTTGGTACAAAAGTTTTTGACAAATTATAAGAATGCGGGATTTGTCAACTGTAAAGTGACGTATATGTTTTCGCGTGGGATATTTTTTGCTATATTCGTGATATGAAAAATCTTCATAAATATACTCAATGCTAATGGTATTGTTGTGAAGTCATATATGTAAAGGCAATAATATCGTCGAATTAGAAAGGCTTACAGCGAGAAAAGTACCCAACCACAAATTATTTGCTCAATTAAATGGCGAAATGTTCCACGCTTACAGTATCTAGTAACCAGATTAAATTAAAGGTGTACTTACAATTGCATAAGTTTTGTAAGAGATTCAAAAATTCCTGCAGGTAGTTCTGAAATTTTATTTTCTTTGAAAACTCTGTAACACAAAAATACAATTAAAAAAACATGTTATACAATGTAATATGGTATCAACAGATTTTAATTTTACCCGCACCTTGGTGTACTATTATGATTTGAATATTTGCTCTTTCCTCTCGCACTGTCATGTGTGCCGAATAATTTATTTTCGTTTTTTTATTCTCAGAGAGTGAACATGACCTTTATTTAAATGCAATATATTTTCGGTGTTACGTACCATATAAAAAATTGATATACACCGTGTGATCAACAAGGCACAACGTGATTCATTGTGAAATCCATTTCTCAGCACATCCTTCATTCAAGCTAAAAATAGTCTAGGGGTTGTCGCCACAAAGTGTGTACCCTTATGGCGGATGGAATAACAAACGGACGGACGAACAGACACCATGATCACTATGTACCACCCGCTTAACAAATAAGACAGGGATCAAACAAATGTGTTTATTCTCATTTATCAGAAACACATATCAGCTGTGATTTGCTTGTTGTAGTAAGAATTTCTCATCTGGATACACTATCATATTTTTCCGTTTTGCTGTTTATTTTTTGTAATTTCCAAATGTTATTCTGACAATCTACTTGAAGTGCCAATATCTGATAATTTTATTATTTCAAGTTTTCTTATAACTGACTCTATGAGTGCCACTGTCACTGGGGTCGAAGTGCCTATCGAGAATTTCCTTATTTACATGAATGGCATTTAATTTCTATAGATGCGACTCGATTAAGTGCCTTATTGGCGTTAAAAACAAATTCACTACAAAAAGGTGCACATGGACGCCAATAAGACATTTAATCAAGTCGCATCTATAGAAATTAAATGCCATTCACGTAAATCAGGAAATTCTCGATACGCACTTCAACCCCAGTGACTGTGGTTGTAAGTATGTTATAATTGACTTCTAGTCGTAAGTCTTTTCGTCAAAAAAAACAAATAACAGCGATTGTTAAAACACTGTGTCAGTTAATTATATATTTTTGACGATCCTGCATCCATAGCATGTAAATACAAATGTAGCGTTCGCCTTATAGCAATGGGTTCTGCTTTAAACCGGTTCCAGGGGTTGTCTCCAAAGCAGTATGGGCTATGAGAAGAGCTCATTGTTGAAAGCCTCATGGTGACTTCAAGATGAAGAACAACGATAAAAACGTTGTTCCATTGCTTGATTTTACAATGTATATGTAGACATTTTTTCTCATGTACAGTTACTCCATATCCATTCATTGTCTATATATTTGATTTGTGCGTGTTGAATTCGGTTTCAATTCTTTTTTATTATAAAACGGCTAGATTTTACAAATATACCTATCAAGTATGTTTAATTATTAATCAATAATTCAATAATACGAACATTTACTGCATTAATCTTACAATTCCATCGGAAAAAAAAGATAAACTTACAAGCTAACTAGACTGGTCAATGTATCAAATAATCCTGCGTGTAAGCTTTTAATCTGGTTTCTGTTGAGGTTTCTGTGTTAAAACAAACAATGATATTAGTGTTGGGAAAAAACCAAGACAGAATAAACATTGACGTCAACAAAAAAGCAAAAATTAGGGTCCGTGTAAGCCATTTTTTCCCAATATAATTTGCGAAATACAAAAATATTTTCAAAATTAACTGTGTATCGATTCTTTTGTTAACTATTATAGTACTCTGTCCTTGCTGGTGAATGCAACATCATTAAGGGAACAACGATTTATCTTTTGATGACTAAAATCACAAAGTTTTTCATGTGTTATGTTACATCAAGCGTCATTCAAAAATGAGAGAAAATCAATAAAATATATTGACCGACTTTCCCAATACGCATATAGTATCCCTTTTGGGGTTTTCCCGAACCTGTTTAATGTGCTATATGCTGTCATCATCGATTGTTAAAGCTATGCATGTTCAAAAATTTACTTCATTTTATGTAGGCGTCAATATTCATATTTTAAAAAGCATGCTCTAATCTTAGATTACCCTCAGCCTTATATTACAATAGGGTAAAAGTCCAAGAGATACTTTTCCCGCCGTTTTAAAACATGAAGTAACTTGAAAACAAAGCTCATAACCTTTCAGTAATTGCGCTCTTTGAATGTAAAGAATCCATTTCAAATCGAAGATTTTCTGAATTTTACCTAACTACATTCTTAAAAAATTTTTTTAATTATCTAAATGTAAATATTTTCTGATGATCATAATTGACAAGTGTATACAGATATAAATTTGTAACTTCACGTATTGAATTTTATTTGTCTCTTTATCAGAATGCAACATTTATCATTACTGTAAAGGTGAATGTTTTTGCGTGTGGAAATTTTCGCTGTATTCGCGATAAACAAAAATCCGCGAACATATATTTCCCAATCGAATAAATTGGTTGTGGCATCATAAGTGTAAAAGAAATAATATTGTCAAATTGGCGAGGCTTACAGCGGAAAGTGTCCCATCGCAAAATGTTTGTTCAACAAAAATGCGAAAATAAAATTCCGCGAAAATTTCCACGCTTACAGTATCTAATTACAGATTACTTACAATTTCATTAGTTTTGTAAGAGAATCAAAAATTCCTTCAGGGAGTTCTGTAATTATATTTTCTTTGAAAACTCTATAGCACAAAAATACAATTAAAAAACATGTATCTGTTATAATCCGATTTTCACTTTTTTACACATCATGGTAGACCATAACTATTTGGATAATTGCTCTTTCCTCTCGCGCTGTCATGTGTGCCGATAAATTGATATTCGTTCTTCTTTTCGCAAATATTGCTGCGGTCAAGGAAGTGGTTTTATTGTAATGAAATCAAGATTAACACCCCAAGCTTACACAATGTGTTAGATTCATCGATGTCAAATACCTACATTGTAGATATATCAGACGTGAAAAACAATGTTGTCTTTCAACGACGGCGAGTCAATGAAAGGTAGAGAGCTTGGGGTGTAAATCTTAATGTCGGTAAACTGAAAGTTTTGCCAGTTCCTTGACCGCAGCAATAGTGAAATAACCTTTTTTAATTTTGAAATCCATTTCACCGCACATGCATTAATTCAGACTTGAAGGCCTCATGGAAACTACAAGATGAAGAAGTCCCAGGTTTTGTCATGTATTTATAGAGACTTTGTCTCGTGTGAGATTGCTAAATATCCATTCATTGATCAAGTAAAAAATAAAAACGTGACTATTGTGCAGTGAAATACTTTCACTAATTTTCGTTCATTAATTCGTTTTTTGTATGTTGTGTGTGTTTTTTGTCTTACAGTCTAAAATTCGTTTTGCATACGTCTTTTTGTGGATTGCCAGCAGCAGAAAAATATTTCTAATACACTAGCAAATATAAAAACAATGAAAATTTAAACACAAGAAATTACCTGGAAATAAAATATTGAGGCTACAAAATCGAAAGCAAGATAAACAAAAAGGATCTGAATTTGAATTTCTTCCGTAGAGTCACAGGATTTAGCAGACTAGCCTCCTTCAGCTAGCCGATAGTTTAGTGGGGAGCATTCATTGACACATCATTCTAAATTACGTTTTGTCTTATTCTTTCCTTCTATATATTAGGGTCTTTGAGTTATTAGTCCACCTGTATTAGGTTTTATTTGTATTTTTTTTATAGTATAAAAAACGGGATAGAGAAAGGGGAAGGTTGGGTACCCGTAAATGGTTTAACCGTATCGCTAACTCTTGCTAGTGCCGGTACCAAGTGCGGCTATATCGACTTCCGTCTTGAACTTGCTATGAGGTATGGGAAAAGCTCATTGTTGAAGGCCTCATGGTGACTTCAAAATGAAGAACAACAAAAAAGCGTTGTTCCATTGCTTATTATTGCAATGCATTTGTAGAGACTTTGTCTAATTTGCATTTACTCCATATCCCTTCATTGTTCCTATTGTTGTCTTCATTTGTCTTTTTATTGTTTTTTTTCCTTTTCAGTTTCCTGTTAGAGTGTGGCATGTCATTGTAATTTTCGGCCACTGCAAATGTTTCCTGTTATCTTCTTTATATAAATCGAATAATTACAAGAAACCCGATTTTTTTAAAAGTTACAATATGTAATAAATTTTATAAAATTTTGCTTAAAACTAAGGAGTATTTCCCTCATGCATAGCTCTGTTCTTAGCTGAAGTTTGACCTTTCTTTTTAGATCATTTTTGTTATTTGTTCTCCATCATCGTTTACACGTTTTGTGCGTTAATGGACTTCCAAATGTTTTGGTTTGATCTACACTGATGAGACATAAGTTGTCGAAATGCGCATATGCAGAAAATAAATTAACAGGAATTTTGGTTTTTTGTTATCTTGTCATAAAGTCACTAAACCTTTACAGGTTCGGATTTAGCACATTGGCTGTGTGTTATAAACTTTTACAGTAATGTGCTTAAATATTTCAGTTCGGGACTGACCATTTAACTTGGAAGGGGGGTATGGTTTTTTTTTCTGGACAGAAATATTTTTTCGCGAAAAAAAATATTTATTTTTTTAACTAGTATAAACAAAAATTTTTTTTTTTGAAAATAAGCATTATTTTTCAGGGCAGAAAGCCCCGTTCAGAATATTTTTTTTTATCATTTTTGCAGCTAAAATATTTTTTCACATAAAATCAGCTTCAGAATATGTTTTTCGAAAAAAAAAAAAACATAGCCCCCCGTCTTTCAGGTTAAATGGTCAGTCCCTTATGGTGTATTTGTTTTATTGTTGAATTTGTCATATAGATACACTTTCATATTTCTAAAGTTTACTTAATTTCCAAATGATTTCCGACCATCTGCTGCTGGTGCCCACATCTGATAATTTTCGTATGCCAAGTTTTCTTGCAATTGACTCGATGAGTATCTTTGTGGTTGTGTATATTTTAATTTATCTTTTTTCGTTGGTTAGTCTTTTTGTCGAAAAAAGCATGACAGTGATTGTTAAATTACGTTGTTAAATTTGTTGAAGATCCTGCAATCGCAACGGGTAGAGAAAGACAAAAAAAGTAGCGTTGCTCAACTTTTAGTGATGGGTTTTTCGTTAACCGGTGCAAGGGGTCAGTTTCGACGTAGTATGAGGTATGACCAAAGTCAATGGTGACTTAAAGAAGAACAATGATTAAAGCGTTTTTACATTGCTTGATTCTACCATGTATCATGTGCATTTACTCCATATCATTTCATTGTCTATATATGAAAATAATAAACTTACAAGCTAAGTAAACTGGTCAATTTATCAAATAATCCTACGTGTAATCTTTCAATATGGTTCCTGCTGAGGTTTCTGTGATTAAACAATTAATGATATTAGTGTTGGGGAAAAACAGACAAAAGCTCTTTTTGCAAAAGAACGAATTTTGAAAGTAAAATAAGTTTTCGGTTGTCTGAATGACACTTATCACTTTGTTATTCTACTTTAAGGGACCCTCTCATAGTAGGGCTACACCCGATCCTTAATCTAGCACTAAGAATACGGGACTTCTGAGTCGTGTTTAAATCGTAATACATTTGTGATTTTATACGAAAACAATCAATACAACAATACATTGAGAGGGAAAAACTTATTAATGAAACCTGTTGAGCTAAGGTTGGTTTATATTCAATATGTTATAGCGCTTCAGGTTAATTGTTTTCGTCAATTAAAGTTATAGCGCTTCGGATTGTTTTCGTCAATTAAAGTTAAAAACCTGTCATGTAGGAACAATTGTATGTGTACTTCAATTTCATAAATATTTTTTTATGTGGTATATATTAATTTCAATAGATCAAGAATCAAGTCACTCCGTCTCAATGGCATTTGAGGAGATCGTTTCCGGCCTCAATTACACGAGAGTTCAAATCTCGAAAGTCCCGTATAGGACACTATTTGTAGCACTATTTCCAATCTAAACAAACCCCGGGGTGAGATGTATGCTCTTTATTTTTCTTAGATATGGTGTACTTGTACATGAGATAATATCTCATGTGTACACTTTGTTCGATTACTATTTTCTAAATTTATGTAAATTCTAAAACCTAAGGATTAACTCCTTCCATCGTAGTTTTGTCCTTAGCTATTTTTGATATTACAGATTATTCGGATTTCGTTTGGTTTCATGCATTTTAAACATTTTTTGAAATTATGGATTTCCTTTGTTTGGGTTCTAGTGCTGCTGATGAGGAATTAATTTCCGAAATGGCCATACAGCTCATTAAAATTATTGCAGTTGGAGTTAACATATGTGTTATGGTCTCATGTTCATTTACTCCATATCCTTTCGTGAAACCTATAAAGTACTTCACGCTTTGGAAACTCGACGGTCTCAACTAAATTTTATTACCAAGAAGTTAATTAATACACAGTGAAACCTAAACCGGGGAATGTCACTCCATGTAAAACTGGTCAATGTTCTAAAATATAACTTAAACCATATAAAAGTCTGCGTTTGAAGACAGAAATCGTGTTTATTGTTTTCAACCGCTTCGGGGGCGATTCTAAAATCCGGACGTACCATTGCAATCCGAGGAAACAAAAGGGTTTTTGATTTATTTAAACTTATTCTATAAATTTATATGGAGTGACATTCTTTGATTCATCGAATTGTAAATATTAAGTGTAAATCAGAGATTTCCGGATGCCGGTTTTTGGTTGAGAACATCGAGTTTCCTAGGCGTGAATGAGGCGATTATATGACAACTGACAACCTTCAAGTACTGGGTTCCCTAAGGTAAAATTATGTGAGACAAATCCAGATAATCATTTTAATGAACACTGCATTGTTCAACTTAAACAGGTAAACAGATTTAAGTTAAAACGAATTTTGAAACTTAAGCATGTGATCAACTATTTGAATATAGTAATCATTGTAATAACATTCCTGATAATTTTTTTATTCAATTTACAGTAATTTCGTTAGAGTTCGTTATCGGTAATTTGTATGAATTTTCTTTGATCTCCAGAGACTAATAATCTCAGTATCACCGTACTGGACATTATCACAAAATTATTAGGTCACTGTGAAGGCGTCACGTGCGTGTTGCTATGCTGACGTCATGTTTTGCACTATTTGTCATCTTCATACGCGTAATACGTTGAATGAAGAATGCATATAAATTATTGGAATAAGCAATAGATTAACTGTGCTAAAATAGAAATTTCAATTTATTTCAATTTATTACAGAGTTCTAATTATCATTTTGTTAATTACCGATAAAAGAAATATAGGACATTTTGTTTTTGATACGGACTTTATCACGGCGTAACGCATCAAGCAGTCAAACTCGCCCTAACGGGCTCACTTGATACTGGCCGTGATAAATTCCGTATCAAAAACAAAATGTCCTATATTCCATATATGTATAACAACTGGGTCGATACAACTGCTAGTGGACTGTCAATCGCTGAGGGTATTCAACAGCCAAGTAGTACAGTACTTCGGTGCTGGCCCGAAAACTTGCAATGTCTAAACAAGAAAATTTAGTGGAAAACTAAAGAGTATCTCCATCATTCAAAACCCCTTTCTCGGCTGGTTTTGGCTTTCAATTCTGAACTTTTTGATTATGTGTTCACTGCCAACTTATTTATATCTTTCAATTTCTAAATGTAGACACTACAGTGCTCCAAGGTGCATCTTACGATCCTCTGAGTGATTAGGCATCTTTTTGAGCCATTTACTATAACCTTTTCTCCTAACAAATTTTGTGATTCGTTGTTTTATTTATTGCTGACATCTATGAGTCACTAAAAAAAAGTTAGATTGATATTCATGTCTAAGACACTTATGTATCCTATATGTCAATATCGTAAATGTACATTCAATAAGCAAACTGTTGAATACCAAGTCGATCTCTTCCAAAATGAAACAAGTGCCTTGTTAGGGAGGTGAACCTAGGGTCAGGGACGTAACTCTTAAAAATCAATTGCATGTTTGTTAAAATTATTTTCATAAATGTATTCTGAGCTTCTAAGTAATATAGATAATTTCAATTGTTTTCAATGATTGAAAAGGGTCAATGGAACTGACTGTTTCAAACGGTTTACTGATTTAAGAGTTATATCCCTTTAGCTAGGTCTACTACCTGAAAATTTATATGTAACGAAGTCTTGCAGAGCTATCTTATGTCTAAGTTTAGTTGTTTGAGTGTGAATGTATTTATATTAGAAACAAACAAAATAAAACACACAAAAATAAAATGAAATAAAAAAAAATAATAAAAAAATCAAATGATTGACACCTTTTTAGTGAACCATTTTATACAAAATAGCTTTGTGGTCTCATTTTCATTTACTCCATATCCTTTCATAAAATAATTAATTACACTCACAATAATAAAAGATTTTTCAATGAATCAAACAGGCCAACAGTCAGACTAACTATCCGGTTACCATCAAGATGTCTGTAAAAAAAGCTTTGATGATTAATTTAAGGTAGATAGACAGTAATATTCATACCACGAGATTTTGTTGTAAGTCGGCACAATTGAAGAACCAATTCTGTAATGAAAAGTATAGGTCATCAAGCCTCCTCTTTCTGGAATTGACTTCAAAGTTGGCTCTTTTTTAGTCATATTTTCACCTAAATTTACATAAAATGCACGAGAAACGAATGGAAAGGCAATTTTTTACTTAATGCAAATGAATTTTTTATCACTGAGAATTTGATGTATTTTGTGAACAGATAGTTTATGATGTAATTTATTGGTTGCAATAAAAAAAATGTATATGTCACCATATTTTTAACTGAGATATCTTACAAAGTTACCGGATTAAACATTATAAACGGGAAAAAGAAGTTATCTCGCGATAAATTACACAAGATATGGCGATTAATATTTGTCATTCAATTTTGACGTCACAAAGGAAGGGCCGTAAAAGTACTGTTATTTTTTTGGTTATTCTTACTTTATTTAAGGTAGATAGACTCTATTGCAATGCGCAATCCAATCGCGCATTAGAAAAATATAGATTCAAATACGGATTTGGTTTGATTTTTAGGCCGGAACAGTCATTTGACAGGTTTGCCATTGTGACGTCATAATTGATTGGCTAGTGTGAAACGTCATATTTCGTCCACGTTGCCTCGAATTAACTCCCTTTTCGTGTAAATAATGTTCATTGCGGTAACTTTGAATAATATCTTTGTTAAAAGCATGGTGATTAATATATTTTTTCACCTTTTCCCGTAGCTAAGATTTCAAACGATCTATAAACAAAAATAAAAAAATACCATGGATAAAAGTGTCATTTCTTTAATGTTAAAGAATGCTTTTCCATGTCCCCGTAAATTTAGGTGAAAAATGGCAAAATATGCACAAACCTCGATCTTGATTATGGAAAAAAAAACAAGCATGGTGACCCATACTTTTTATTGTCGATTTCAAGTGTGTAGAATGGGATCTTCACTTGTTCAAATTTAACAAATATAACAAAATCTCATGGATATAAATATTAGTGTTTATCTACCTTCACAATTCAGAAATTTTGTACATTCGTCTTCCTTGGTTTGCAGCTTTGAAACCAAATATTTATATCAGTCGAGTACGTAATTTAAGAGATGACCATACTGTATTTTAGAAGAGGGGGGGGGGNTAGATTTCACTCAGTTTGCGACAGTAAAATGATAGATTTACCCCTGAAGATCCTAAAATACAGTTTGGTTATCTCTATTCTAATGCAAATAAAAAAAACCTTTCAAAATCGACTTTAAAATGACAGGAAATTTGGTGTGTGTATGCGCCAATGCGTTGCTATTGGTTTCGACGGTAAATCGTGGATTTTACCCCCTCAAAATTCTGACATCGTCCAATCAAAATTAGCGTTACAATCATAAGTGCATTAGAATTTGATTTAATAAGGCCTGTAAGTCTCGTCATGTGACACCAAGATTTAAATATGAAAATTATGCTGCGTTCAGACGTACATACACTGAGCATCGAATACGTTTCGATGCGCATTCGATACGTATTACGCGTGAACGCAACGTTACTGATACGTTTTGGGTAAAGTAATTACTGATACGCATTAGTTTAATACGCATCGAATGCGAATCATTTCGAATTGGGTGTGAACGCAGCATAACATTCGAAAACACTTCCCGCAAAAATGTGACGGTTTTTGATTATGACGTTCAGTTTCTGTATCGTGCGTCATATAATGTCGTGAAAAACACAACTTCAGGGTACAAAAATTGAACCCGGATGTATTAAAACTGAACGAGACTTACAAACCCCATTTCTATAAAGCTTACAGCATGCGCAGATCTAAGAAATCGTCAAATATCCCAATAGGTATACTGGATATAAAATTGTCGCCTAGATACCTGAAAAATAAACAATACTAATCATCAATCATATAAAAGTATTTTGCATAAAAACCTTACTGTGTTTCAGGTGGTGTATGCATGTCAGGACAAGCTTACCCTTCCGGAGCACCTGATATCACTCTGATTTTATTAAGAATTCACACTTGAGTTTTTAGTGTTGTGTTTATGGTTATTTGTGGGTATATTGCATCTTTGGTCTTCAGTCTTGGTTTGCTTCTTTTTGGACTTTGATTTATGCAATTTTGTGTCTTGTTCCTTCGATATTTTACTGTCGTTTTTCCATATCGTTAAAAATGTTTCATATAAACGTATTCTAAAAGTAAAAAAAATAATTTAAACATCTGATTACCGTCCAGTATCAATACAAATAGTCAGTTTAATTGTATCTGTCTAACGTCATTGTTTTTTGGTCTTACGTCATTGTTTTCTGTGTTATCGTTTTGGCCGTGTCTTTGAACTTCGATTTTTTGTAAATTTCACTTCTTTGTTCCTTCAGTAGAATATTTAATTAAGAAAATCGGATAATTTAAACAAACATATTTTATTGAACATATTTTAATTCAGTGTAACAGTTTCGCCAACTCATGACATATGCTGCACTTTTTATCTAAGAATGCTCAACACCTGGATTAGTTTTAGGGGTGCCGTCCTCAAAGCTGACCCGGTCCAGGCGCGGAACCAGGAAATTTGAAAAGGGAGGTTGCAATTGAGAAATGAAAAGACATTTGTCCGAGTTGAGAGAGGCGCGAAAATTTTGGGGTACTTCTTTGTAAAACACCAGAATTTTTATTTAAAATACATTATTGTCAAAAAATCGGGAGTTCTAACCCCTGGACCCCTCGGGTCCGCCAATGCGCTCGCCGAAAAGTTATTGTTTCGGAATCACTGTTAATTCAATGCGTAGAGGTAAAGGCATAATACGGAAAACTAGATGCGAACAGTTGGCAAACCTGGCAGAGAATAATAGGTTCTCCGTGTATGGCACTCGGTAGTTGTCCATGGTACCGGTTTTGGCCTATTTTTGGTAACGAGTACTTTTTTCACTACTTTTGGATTATGGCTTTCCATATTAGTTGATTTGTTCCTTCGGTATTCTACTGCCGTTGTTTTAATTTTAATGCTGCTGATTAGAGGTTACTCCTTGAAACACCTATACGGCATTATATGTTCGAAGTATCTGTCACGAGAGCAGGACATTTCGTCTTTTCTCGATTAAAGCAGAACCAATCGAGAAAAGACTTATTTAATCGAATGAAAAAATACTCTGATGTTTAATTTTGATTGAGTGTGAATACCAAATTTTCTCTTAAAATACATGTATATGTACGAATTTCAACGTCTTAAGCATATATTTTGTGAGCAGAGTCACCCCAATTAGAGTGTACAATTAATTTTCACTTCAAGTATTTAATATTTAATGACGTTAATTCATGGTTACCATTGTTTTACCACAAAAACCAACAATTCTGGTTTTCCAATTGGACATGACATCACGTGCATAAATCTCGCATCAATTAAGTAGAAAACACCATAAACATTCATTTTATATCACTCGGAGGGAACTGCATTTTCAGGTGGTGCATAAGGCTGAATTTTCTTCCTCTATAAATTTGTCCCTCTTTCCTAGTGCCAATCAAACCTCATTTCCCTTCTACATGTACCTTTTTGTTTTTTTTTTAAATTGTAGACATGATCTCGTTTTGATATAGCCGCAATATTGCTACCTCTATTACTTTTCAGTCAGTCATTAAATGAAAAATGTAGTAAAGTTACTGACACATTCTTTGGATTAAATGGACTCCTACTCTTATATCCATTTTTTTCTTGTGAAAATATAATTTGCCTTTTTCTCATTTAAGTTATAATGTTATGGCTCCTCTATTACTCACTATTTGTACAGTATTCAAGACGTCTACTGTTCGTAGAAATATTAATATTGGTAGAAGTACTACAAGGTCTTCCTTAATTAATTCTATGTTAAATGTCAACGTAAGACCTCGAAAGCTACGAGGTAGGGAGGAATATATAAAACAAACACAAATTTCAAACAAAACATTTGTAATTATCTTTACAAATTTTAATGTATAGATATGTTTGAATACAGATTTGACACTTTCGTTTTAAATTCTTTACTGACATAAAACCTTTCATTCCACTTTATTTTGCAAGTTTTTCATTAGTTAAATACTCTAATGCCCAGTTAGTGTCGGATCGCGACCTCAACGATATCTGGATATTATGAGAATGTTTGTTTGTTTTTTTATTTTCAAGAATTTTCAAAAACCTACGAGTGCGGGTGACGTTAAACGTAGAATTAATTCGGGATGGCCTTATTACCGCCAAATCAAATGACACCATATAGCATCATGCCACGGTAGTATCATGACACATAATTCAAAGCAAAAAGACCAGTTGCACTCAGTATGTATTATTTCTACTTTAAATGCCTTACAAACTGTGAATCCCGGTAGCATTAGTAAACAAGGGAACTTCCGTCATTGATGAGTTCTTGCAGTCTGCCTTCCCGTCGCTGATAGTGCATTTATCCAATTCAGTATTTATTGAAAAGGATGTCCAAATAACTAATATTGAAAACGCCAATCTAATTGAAGTTTCACACTCCATTTTCAGCCTTGATATATCTGCAATGAAACAGAATTATATTTATGACTTCTTCGAAATTTTCGCATGCGCAGATTAGATATTAATTCATTCACTTCAACGACTTACAAGTACAATCTATTCTCTCATTTTCATTTAATCTTACACAAAAAAATATAAAAAGAAATACTTATAAGAGAGAGAGAGAGAGAGAGAGAGAGAGAGAGAGAGAGTTGTTTTGGCTAAATGCACTTGATAGAACTGGAGGGATCTTTTTTGATAAAATGTATATTTTATTGATAAAAATTATACTATTCGCATGCTTGTAAATCAATCAAAAAGGTATTCAGACTTTAAGGTTACATCTCACTATTTTTGAGGTTAGCCTTTTAGTTTTGTTTGCCAGCAGACAAAAAGGATTGTGTCTGCAAGTTTTGTCATAGACAATCATGTGTTTAGTGTACACCAATATAATATCTGAAAACAGACAAAACTTTTCGTAATCTTGAAATCTATCTTTTTCGACATAGAAAACATGGAAATATAGAATTTTAAAAAGATCTTTTTTATATGGGGTTGAGAGGAAGCTTGCCTAATTTTATTGATAATTTGCACAAGGACCGAAAATTCAACGTCAGAGTCAATTCGACCTTTTCTGACTCATTTGAATAACAGATGGGTGTTCCGCAAGGAAGTATCCTCTGTGTTACATTATTTAGTTTAACAAAATATCGAAATACTGTAAATTTTCTTTCTGCGTATGGCCGTTTCGACAACTTATGTCCCTTAAGTGCAGATTAAATCAAAACATTTGGAAATCCATAAACCGCAATGCATATCAAAGCTGATAGAGAACAGATTACCAATAATCAATTAAAAAAGCCAAAATCAGCTACAGACAGAGCTATGCAAGAGGGAAATACTCCTTGGTTAAACAGAAATTTTCTTGAATTTAGATATTGCAAATTTCCAAATAAAATCGGTTTTCGGGCTAGATCCAAAGTACTGGCTACTCGATTGGTGTATTCCCTCGGGGTCTAACAGTCCACCAGCAGAGGCATCGGCTCAGTGGTACTAAATAAGAAAAAAATACCTAAGTAACTGCGATTTTTTTTCTGTAAGAAAAGACAGCTGACTTTGAAGGATGTAATATTAAAAAGTCTTGTTCTTTATGATGGTTGAGAATTATTCTAAGATTTTTCGATCTAATGAAAACAATTTCTTTTTGAATTTAGCTTAATAAATTTTTGGTAAATTTTAAAAAGTTTAACCTAGATAATAGTGTAAAGCACAGTCAATTACAAAAACAGGAAAACAGCAAACACCTACAATGGCCAGGAACTACAATCACATGCCACAATTTACAAGCAAACTGCACCAGAAAAACAATAATGAAAACAAGAGACAAACATAAATAACGATAGGAACTCGGGATNTTTAGAAATCTCAGACACCCTCGGGTAAGATTTTAATGGTTCTCTGACTCGGCAAGCCTCGTCAGAGAAATATTGAAATCTTACCCTTGGGTGTCTGAGATTTCTTGATCTTACCTTTTCACCGGTGTTAGATTCATATATTCCCTCGGGGTCTAACAGTCCACCAGCAGAGACATCGGCTCAGTGGTAATAAATAAGAAAAAAATACCTAAGTAACTGCGATTTTTTTTTTCTGTAAGAAAAGACAGCTGACTTTGAAGGATGTAATATTAAAAAGTCTTGTTCTTTATGATGGTTGAGAAATATTCTAAGATTTTTCGATCTAATGAAAACAATTTCTTTTTGAATTTAGCTTAATAAATTTTTGGTAAATTTTAAAAAGTTTAACCTAGATAATAGTGTAAAGCACAGTCAATACTTTTTACCCCNCCCGAAGGGTTTGGTAAAGAGTCTTCATGTATTTCAGCAGACATCGGCAGTATCAGTGAGAGGCCAGTATATATGTAAAGTCTTCAGGTCACTGGAATCCAAAGCCAATTTAACGGATTTGTTCTTTTTACCCCCTCCCCCCCAAATAAAACATAAAATTTGGGCCCAACCCGTTTGTTATAAATATCTTAGAATAATTAAATATGTTCTAATTTATCGAAAAGTTAGAATTCTTTAGAATATTTATTACTTACCTTTTGTGCAATTTAGTTGTACTCTCTGTCATATCGAAAATAAATATTCACACATTGAAAGCAGTGTGGCCATGCAAAATTAAGTATAGACGTCCATTTTCTCGTTCATTTTTAATAATTCAAGATAGTCTGTGTTCTTATTGATTTACAGTACCAAGGCCGTTTTATTGTCAACAACATAAATATGAATAGTTCAGCTTTCATATTTTATTTACAACGGAACCCAATAGTCAAAAAAGTATCCTTTTGATATTTATTTGTATTTATTGATTTATAATAAAGGTGTATGAATTAACCCAGACTATCACTAACGTGGACATGCGTGTACGGGTAAAATTTTAAGTGGTCTATCGCCATATGCATGTGAAAATACAAATTTGATTTTATATATTGTATCATTCTCCATCCAAGACAAACTTGTTTTAGTGATCATTAAAAAAATATATTGACTCCACCTTAAGGTGATACGGGTCTGGTGTCTAAAATCTGTCAGATATAATTTTCTGATGTTTTCATGATTTGGATAGAGCATACAAAAAATAAAATAAAATGAAGGTCAACGGCCATATAAGAATGACATATGTCATGTAAAAATCACCTTTTTTTGGTTGAAATAATAGAAAAATTTACGAATTTTAACAGAATTTTAATTTGATTTAGTTACATCAGATAGAATTTTTACAATTTGGTAAATCATTAGCTAATGTATTGTCCTTCAATTTCAATGAAAAACATTTGGGGTTACCGAACATACTTTCGAATAAATTGCAAAAGACTGAGTATTTCCTATTATTTCTATACAAATTATCTCCCTTTCATGGAACAGGAGTTTGCTGAAAAGATTCAATATTCTACGTGGTTTCGCAATAAAAGTGGTACATCACACTATCATCACACTTAACCATCATAAGACATTTAAAATGGTTTCGGCAATAATCTCATAGTGAATTTCATTTTTCGTCACATGCTTAATTTACCCATTTCATTAATATTTAATATTTTATAAATATAAGTATCAGTAGACGAAAATTTAATTTACTATAAAAAAGAAGGCGCATCTGAATAATGTCTTTCAAAGTTACAAATTATTTGTTACTAAATGAACAATTAAGGGATATGGAGTAAATGTTCATGGGAATAAAAAATACCTATAAATACATGGTAAAATAAAAAAGTTGAATTCAAAGGTTTTTGTGTCAATTTTTCAGTAAACGCCGTTTTAAGCCACTTTTTAAGACAAATTCGGGAACTTTCCAAATTTCTGAACGTTGGTGAAAGGAGTCACAAAAATGTATGCAAAGGTCATTACATCATAATCTTTGGAAAAAATAAAAAGTAATTTACACACCCACGAAAAGAGACCAGAACGAAGTTCAGACTTAATTAAAGTTTTGTTTTGATTACACAGGCAATTGGGTGGGACACGCAATGGAGAAAGTGACAGTTAAACAGTAGTGGACTGTCCTAAAAATGACGCCTGTTTGTTCCACAAGCGAGGAAGCATACTGAATGTTTTACAAAATAAAGCAACGAATAAGTCCAATTGTAAGTTTGCGTCTAGGTCAAGATTTTCTAGCACTAGTTTCTTGATACCGGTTTGTAAATATGGTTTTTATTTTTACACAATAGTAAATGACATTGAAGGCAATATCACAAAATTTGGACTGCCCAAGGGTTATGATATGGACCAGGAAAATTGATATGGCCCCAGCCGAAGGCGAGGGTCATATCAGTTTCCTGGTCCATATTCCAACCCGAGGGCAGCCCAAATTTTGTGATATTGCCTTTATTGTCATTTACTATTGTGTTTATTTATTTATTTTATTGAATAAATATTAATCTATATAATACAGCATAAAGGCACTGATCTCATGCTTTATTTAACAAAAACCCAATAATATTATAACAATAAACACATTATAGTTCCTTTAAAAAATAAAACAAAAGACATTTTTTAAAGCCACAGCTAACTTAATGTCAAAAGTGGTTTCCTTTTCAGCTCCAGTGTTTAAATCTGTAATAAAAAAAACACAAACAAGATTGATCTTTTCCAATCAGGTCTCTACTTTAAACTATTTTTCTTGAATTGACTTTAAATCGTTAGTTTTAAACATTTGTGTACTTGATCAAAAACATTAAAATTAATGTAATAATTGTTGCTTGTTGTCATTTGTTGATGTACGTGAAGTTAAAATGCGTATTGTAAACGTGAAGTCATGTCAAATCTCGCGGTCCAATTTCCAGCTGATATTGACCGTCAATATCAGAAAATTGGACCGGCGCTTTCCATACTCCAGAATTGTACATGTCAGCTGATCAGTATTAATCCAATGAATTGTCAGAATTTTTAACTGATATGCAATAACATTGCATATTAATTGTCCATTCAACAAAATCATATGTAAGAGCAAACTTCAGTGTCAAACTTCATCTGACCTATCAGAATAGTTTGCAAAATTGATACCAAAAAATATTTTCTTTTTCAACTTTCAACTTTGCGTTCACAAATTCATTATCCTCATCAACAAGAAGAGTAAATAATCCTTATTCCCCAGTATAGTTTTTGTTTCCGTTTAACCTTTAAGAAGTATTATAACAGATATGAATATTTTATATCTAAGTATGGCGTTACTCGCAAACAGCTTATTACTAAGACATTTATAATCCTCGTTTTTACTGTAATGTTGTTAAAAAATGCCAGAAACTGATTAAAAATCCAGAAAAGCTGGGACGTAACCTACATTCTTTACGTAATAGGGGATATCGACAAGGTACTCTGCTTTCATCCGTTAAATTAGCTTTGAGATCTAGTGACTTGAAAATTTTACATACATACTGGCCTCTCAATGATACTGCCGATGTCTACTGAAACATATGATGATATTTGACCAAGTCCTGCGGGAAGTTTTGAGTTCGATTTTTCTTCCGTAGTTTTACAGTTTTACCAGCAGACTAGGCTCCTTTAGCTAGCCGGCAAATTAGCGGCGAGCACCCCTTGACCCATCTTTCAAAATCTTGCATTGTCATATTTTCGCCTTTCAAGATTGTGGTCATGGAGTTAGTAGTCTATCTGTATTTGGTTTTATTCGTATGTTTACTGCAATGTAAACTGTAGGGAAACGGGACAGATAAAGGGGAGGTTTGGGTAAACATAAACCGGTTTAACCCTACCGCTGGCTTTTGCTAGTGCCGGTACCAAGTCCGGCTGTCTCGAGTTCCTATCGTTGTTTACTTTTGTCTTATTTGTGTTTCTGTGTAGTTCCCTAGCATATTGTGGCATGTAATTGTAATTTTCAGCCATTGTAGGTGTTTCCTGTTGTCCATTTTATTTCAATATCTGCAACAGATTTATTAGATACCCACTGTTGGCATCGGGATCACCTCTGAGATGATTCGAACCAGTTTTATTGAATGACCAATATTAGGATACCTTTCTTTTTAGGAATGAATGAGGAAAAAAAATCCGTTTTCAAAATGGCATGAGCAAAGTCTTTTTTACTATTGAAATCGATGCCCCTTATCTATTCAATATATAGTTTACATTTCGAAAAGACCCCTCTGGTGTAAGAAACAGTTCGGTGTATAGAGACTTTTCATCAGTGCTATGCACTCCCGATCAATTATCTAAATGCTCATAAATTAAGGGGGGGGGTATATTTAATAAGGATTTGTTGTCGTTTAGATAGTTTCTTCTACAAATATTCATACACCACGCCTTCCTCAGTATGTTCATCATGTGTGTATTGATTGTTTTGTTTACAAGTAATAACTGTGTCCGATCATAATAAGGTCATGTGTAATTTTAGATTTATCATTAGTTGACGCTTCTAATATGTGTTTATTCTTTTGAAGGGCTATTCTGATAAAATTGTAATTAGGATACACAAAAAATCATGATAAGAAATGTTTATTGTTAAAAATGGATTTTTGATCCCGATGCCCGGTTCAAATCACATTAGTTTGAGGACAATTTCATTGAATCCGTGCAGAAATGTATATTTTTTTAAATGAAAATAACTATGTCACTATCCAAATTGCTAAAAAGGAGGACAGTTACAACTAAAACACGGATGGACCCACGGGTGGGGGTCACTTAGCATAGATTTTCTTGGTAAGGGTTGCAGACATTTAACCAGCACTAGACATATAAAAGGGATATTTGATGAAATTTTGTAACCTTTCTATATATATTTTTGCATGTTGTAAGGCACAGACCATTTCATTTTCAGAGCGGGGCTTGGATTTTCACTCGAGCCGGGGGAATTTTTTACGGATTTATACACTATGCTACGCAACTTTGTTGATCCAGGCAATTTTCTATGGACAAAGCCGGAGCCAGATTTTATTTTCATCTAACCAGGTGCTGGTCAGAGAATTTTTCGGGGCAAAAATACAGACAAGAATTTTTTTCTTAAAATATTTTTGTCTTGGAGTTTTGGTCGCAGTGGATTTTATCGAAGCGGAAAGAATATACGGGCAGAAAGAATTCACTGCTACATATTGATATAAAGCGTATGTCAATTATACTTAAAAAAAATCAATAGGTTGATATGGCCTTATAGCCATATCATTTCTTGTTTCTACTACTATGCGACCTATACCTGCTACTAGTTAAATACATTTCGATACCACGCCTCCTCTTGATTTTATTAAGTTTGCTGGTTGCATCCTGTCTCACAATATTTCCTTACACGAGTCAATAAAAATCTTAAAAAATATATAAAAGTACACATAAGTAAAGTAATTGTACTGTCAGTTCAAATTAAAATTCGAATAATCAATATTATTATTTTCCTATATTTTTAGAGTCCAGTGATTAGTTCAGTTGAGGTCACATGATCTTGTATATTTCTTAGAGTTGTCAATAAATCTAAGAATTGACTTAACGTATTGACCTCTGCTAAAAATAGATCAGTTTTACATTATAATTAAATATAAGGGATAAGAGACGAATTGACTTTACGTATTAACATCGTATTGACCTGAGACTAAAAATAGATAATTAATCAAAAGTTTCTTTTATTTAATTGCAAAATTTCTAAAACAAAATCATTGCTTTGTCTATTTCAAATATTCAAAACAGGCGTATATTTAGCTCCATGAATCTCTTTGAAAATATGGATGTAAAAAAAATTGAATCAGCAAACATATAAAAATGAGATTTCAATGATTAACTATCATTAGCATAAGTGTCTATAAAAACTCGTAAATTTGGAAAATAATAAAACTATTATAGCCTAATAAATTCGGTCAATGGAGAAATTTATTGACATGAGAAAGGTATATTGACACTCGGACTACGTCCTCGGTCAATATATCTGTCTCATGTCGATAAATTTCTGCATTGACCTCATTAATAGGCTATAATTGTATAATATCAAATATAGGTAAGGGCAAAACTACGATGGATGGAGGTAATCTTTTGAGTAAGCATATCCTGTTTCTGATAAGGCACATGCCGTGTTGAATTTGTCAATTACCTTAATGAAGTCAAATTAAGTAGTGGAAAAGTTAATTAAAGTTGTTAAGACAAAATATCTGCCGTCATCCGGGAAACAGATATCCCATAGGGGTCCACAAGATTACGACGATGACCGTTAAACTGCTAGGTGTCATTTCACGAATAAAGTAAACAAGGAATGGATATGGAGTTAATGTACATAAGACTAAGTCTTTATTAACACAATCAATAGATTAAAGCATTTATGGTTGTTCACTTGTAATCACCATGAGGCCTGCAACAATGATCCATTTTCATATCTCGTAGTAAGTTTAAAACGGCCCCTAGTACAGCTTTGAGCGGAATTTATTGCTTGATGTCGAGCAATGCTTCATCTAGTATGACATTTTTAGCCTATTAGTAAGGAATAGATATTGAAAGAACCAAGGCATATGTTAAAAACATATAATTTGTGTTTCTATTACTGACAAAAGTATTTCAATGTGTTATTCTTTATGAATGATTTTTTTTTCTAAAATCCTGTTAACCTTTTTATCAATCTCTCATTCATCCGTAAACATAAGTTAAAATTTTATGAAATTCTCATTACTTTCAATTAAAAGGTGGAAACTACCTTAAGGATAAGCTTCATCATATATCACGGGCATATATTGTGATACATCCGATTGTAATATTTACACTTTTGCCTTGATATGTTCCTTTGACACTAAAAAAGAATCGTTATGAGTGATGATATCAGGTTGTGGGATATTTTATGAGTGATGTGACTAAAGGACAAAGTAAAATCAACGCCTCAGAAAATGTCTCTCAAGTGATGAATTCTAACTTTAATCGTATTACACGAGAAGTTTTTATTTCTGACCATGAATAATTCCAACAAATCACATTATTAATGCATTTATTATATAAAGGTAGTCTAATGTCAAACTTCACATGGTGAATGAAATGATATGGAGTAAATGCACATGAGACAAAGTCTCTACAAATACATGGTAAAAACAAGCAAAGGAACAACGCTTTTATTGTTGTTCTTCATCTTGAAGTCACCATGAGGCCTTCAACAGTGAGCTTTGCTCATACCTCATAGTAAGTTTAAGACATGCATCAATATGAGCAAAATCAAATAAAGAAAGCCTCACTTTTTTGGCAAACATTTCAAGGTGCTTTTCCCAAAAAAACCACTCTCTGAATCGAAAATTAAAAAAATACATGGACTGACATAAGAGAAACGCAACTTTGATAACAACTTTGAAGACGTTATGTATTTTTGTTGACCTGGAAAGGACTGAATTCGGAAGTTTTAAAGAGCATCACTCCAGAACAACTTGAACCTCTGAAACTAAAATTTGCCTGAGTTTTGTGAAAAATAACTTACAGACCTAATTTGAAAACTGTCTGTAATTTCGTTTTGGTCGGAAACCTCAAAATTTGCAAAATTTTTCAAAATTTCAAGAGGCATAACACCAGAAACACTTTAAGCTCGCAAACAGAAATTGAACTTGGTCTGACTTTGTTTGCATATCACTTAAAAGTAATGGGTCGTTTGCCCTGTCTCTGGACTTTGATTTATGTAATCTTGTTCTTTGTTCCTTCGGTTTTGTACTGCCTTTGTTTCAGAAACCCAAAAATGTCAAAATTTCAAGGGCATAACTCTAGAATCACTTGTCTCTTAAAAAGGAAATCAAACACGGTCATTACTTGCAGTTAACAACTTGCTTATCAAGTTTAAAGATAGTATGTTATTTCGTTCACAAATTATCGAACTTGCATGAGTTTTGTAATGAACAACTTACATACCATAATGAGCCTACAAGATATACAGAAAATACAGAAAGTTTACTTGACTTAATGTTTTGAGATGTTCCCTATTTGATAGTTGACTCGGGTGTCATGTCCCCTAATCTAATTTAGATCATTGTACAATTTATTGTAAGCTAAATGTTAAAACATATAAACAACATGCATACTCTCGTGAAGTTTGGGATTATAAAGTAACAGATTTTAATGAGTTAAATAATGCATTTTTGGTTGCTCCTTTTGATACTGCATTTCTTGTATATGATGATATTAATGATATTATAAATTATACCTATGAACTTATATTCTCCATTTTACGTGAACATATCCCAAATAAAATTGTAACTATAAGACCAAAGGATAAACCTTGGATGTCTAATGAAGTTAGACGAGCTTTCAGAATTCGTGATAGAGAATTTCATCGATTTAAAATTTCACCAACTGCAGAAAATAAATTAAGATTTACGATTGCTAGAAGAGAAGCAAATAGATTTAAGCGTAATGCTATTAACAGGTATACTAAAAAACTGTAGATAAACTTTCAATGGATAACCTTGACCCAAAGCAGTTTTGGTCTCTTAGCAAAACAGTTTTGGGTTCTAAATCCTGCCACTGTATACCACCACTTAATGAGAACACAGGAATGATATCAGACGAGGAACAAATAGCCGAAATATTTAATGCAATGTTTTCTTCTCACCTGAGATTAGATAACTCTAACTCTCCCCCTCTTCCCCAATTTAACCTTTTGTGTAACAATACATTAGAGCATGTGCAAACAAATAAAAATGAAGTATTTGAATTGTTATCAAAAATTAATAAAGACAAGTCCTCAGGTGCTGATGGGTTAACTAATATAGTGCTTAAAGAGTGTGTAAACCATTTACAAGAATATTCAATTATTGTTTGTCAAATGGAGAATTTTCAACTATATGGAAAGTAGCAAATATTTGTCCTGTATTCAAAAGTGGTGATAAACAAAGTAAAAGTAATTATCGACCAATATCACTTTTACCCACAATATCTAAATGTTTAGAAAAAATTGTATTTAAAAGATTGTATGAGTTCTTGAATGATAATAATCTACTTATTGAAAATAATAGTGGATTCAAAAAGAAAGACTCAACTGTTAATCTTCTTGTCAGCATGCTGCATAACATTTATAAGTCTATGGATGAAGGTAATAATGTTTGTGCTGTTTTTTTTGGATGTATCTAAAGCCTTTGATAAAGTATGGCATGATGGTTTACTTTTTAAAATAAAACAATTGGGAATTAGTGGAAACTTGATAAATTTTATTGAAAATTATTTGTTGAATCGATCTCAGAAAGTTGTGATTAATGGCAAATATTCAAATGTAAAATTTACTAATGCAGATGTTCCTCAGGGCTCAATATTAGGTCCTCTACTATTTTTAGTGTATGTTAACGATATAAATCATGATATTGAAAGTCAAATGAAGCTTTTTGCTGATGACACAACCCTGATAAAAGTTATTGATAATCTCAACTCATTAAATGTGTTAAATAATGATCTTACAAGATTAAGCAGATGGGCCTCACAGTGGAGAGTTACTTTTAACCCAAATAAAACTGAATATATGATTTTTACTAATTCAACCAAAAAAGCTATAAATGATGATCTTATTTTAGATGGGGTTATACTAAAGCGGGTGCCTGAACACAAACATCTGGGTTTAATTTTACAAGAGAATTTATCATGGGAGAAACATATAACTTCCATTTGCAAAAAATCAAATAAAATATTGGACATTATGTTAAGGATGAAGAGATTGTTACCAAGAACATGTTTAGAAAAACTTTATAAATCTATGATACTTCCTATTTTAAACTACTGCGATATGCTTTATGATAACTGTACTGTAAATGAAAGTGATTTACTAGAAAAAGTTTAAAGGAGAGCAGCAATCCTGTCGACAGGTGCTTTTCGTATTACAAGACACAAAGATTTGTTGAATGAACTAGATCTATACCCTTTATATATTCGCATAAATACATAAAATCGTCTTTCTCTTCAGAATCATAAATAATGATTGTCCAAAATATTTATCTGATTGTTGTCCTTTAGTGAATCATAACACAGAAAATTATAATCTACGTCGCATGGATAAAATTTTACCGTTACATGCACGTACATCTAAATTCTCATCATCTTATTTTCCTTCCTCAGTCAGGGAATGGAATAAGATCCCGACCGATCTTAGATTAACAGTCTCCATTAATGCTTTTAAAGAAAAGATTAAAAAATATTTCTGTGAAAGCAATTATAGAAAAATTTATTCTTTGGGTTATGGTTTAGGAAAAATTAATGATACCCGTATTCGTCTTGGGCTAAGTGGCTTAAATGATCATTTATATAACTATAATTTAATTCCCTCTCGACTCTGTAATAGATGTCATGCTAGAAAACCAGAAACTACTGAACATTTTTTTATTTATTGTGATAAATATGACAATATAAGATCTTTGTTTTTTGATAAAGTAAAATTTCTACTCTGTCCAAATGTGAACCTGTTAACTTTTAAAAACATGCTTAGTCAATATTTGGTAAAAATATTTCAATTTGGAAATGATGACTTCTCAATGAACGACAACAAGCTCTTACTAGAATATGTTTGTGAATTTATTGAAAAGAGTAAACGTTTTACATAACTTATTAATTAATCATGAATTGTAAATATTGTACTGAAAGTGTGAGTGTGTGAGTGATAGGTTGTATTGTATTTTGTCTTGTCTTTATATGTCAAGGAGAGCAACTTTGTAGCCTCCGGGCTGTTTGTAATCCTCTTTAGATAAATAAAGCATTAAATTAAATACCAAGTTTGAAGTATCTTCAAAATAAAGCAAACAGAATTATCCCAAAAGAGGCAAAAGAAAATTTTTCAAGCAGTAGTTTCAGAGGATTTCTTTGAATGTATTTTCCATAGGGTCAGGTGTTAAATTATGTTCCTCGCTGGCGACAATAAAGTAAGGACATAAAAATAACAAATTTTGAAGTTGACCACTTCAGAATTATTGTGACCATGTTTCCAACTGGCTCAATAGTTTCTTTGTATGCATTTTATCATAATGTCATATAATAAATTGAGCTACCAGCTGTTGGCCATCTCGGATAAAGTACGAACATAAAAATCACACACTTTAAAGGGGATCAACAAGGGCTATTGTAACTAAGTTTCATTCCGATTGGCTCAGTTGTTTCGGATATCTTGGAATGCATTTCCTTTAGAGTTATGCTAAAATATGTAACCTGTTGGTGGCCATCTTAGATGAGGCACGAAAATAAAAATGACAAACTTTGAAGGGAAACCATTGGCTCAGTGTTTCATAGGAGAAGACTTTTGAATGAAAAAGTAATGACGGACAGGCGGACACCGGTGACTGGAGAAGGTCATCCTGGCTATAGAAAAGGTGAGCTAAAACGATACTACTTTTCCAAATCAATTTTTATATCCAATATGATACGATATTTTGATGTCCCAGGTATCTATGTAAGCACTATAATTAAAATCTGCCAAAAGGTACAGTTAGAAAACACTAACATTTAAAAAATGTTTTTTCTACTGTAAAATTATATTGAAACCACTATCAAAATAATATTCGTAGCTTGGAAGTGGAGTGGCGATTTTACATTGTCCCTTAGTAACATCACTCTTAAAACATCCCACAACTCATAACCTGATATCATCACTCATAAAGATTCACAAAATCTATAATGTCAGATAAAATATGATCTTTTTTAATGTTAAAGGAACATATGAAGGCAAAAAGTGTAAAGATTACAATCGGACGTATAACAATATATGTATTAAATAATGCTGATTTTGAAAAAAAGACGAATTTGGTTTGCCAAAAATTTGACATGTTCAACCCCCCAAAAAACAGTAATTCAGCAAACAATACGTTACCGTTTAATAAGGATTTTTAATGTATATCATCCTTGACTAAATAGCGATCGAACTACATTCTCCGATTTTTAAAAACAAAAGTACTTTACGGGTAATACGATGATTAATGTTGGTACTTGCATTTCGAAGCGGTGACCTCGATATCATCACTCATAACAGCATATTATCAACACAATTTTTCTTTCATAACAAAATGTTATGAGTTGTGAGATTGGTGCCCGTGTATATACAAAATTCGAAATAAAAGAGACCTCTCATTTACCATCATCAGCACCATACCTTGACTTATGGATGTCTGAAAACGAAAACGTAACGATTTCTTCTTTCAAATGGTCAACTCCCGTTTCCAATATTCCAGACCGATGGCTTCTAAATTTAATATATCCAAAGCACCTGATAATACCGCTTTATGTTTTAATGTTGTGGCCTTTGTTCATCTTATTTGCGTCTTTTTCATGCTGTTTCAATTTCGTGTTGGATTGAAGTCGCTGTTTTTTTTCTTTTTTTTTTCGATCTAAGAATTTTCTTCTTCGCTTTTTGCATTGGTAGTCGTTTGCCGATGTATTCACATTATAAACTTAATTTTTAATTGTAGTCATATTAGTGTATTGAAATCTACGTACCATAGTGCGAACAGTCGACAAATTATTATTTTTTAAGCAGAAATTTTAAATATCAATCGCAGTGAATATTTTTTTAAAGATTATACCCTTTTGTGGTTTTGAAGATAAACTATTCAATATGAAGAGGAAATTCTGAAACTCTAGAATTCACTCACTATATTCCTTAAATTCGGTAAAATGTCTAAACATGCGGACCATCCCCAACACATCTAGAATGTCTAAGTGGAGAATTTTAATGAACAACTTATGGTGATTTAGCTTTCTTGTTTTGTAAAAATTAAAAACTAAACTATTTTTCTGGCCATCTGTATTTAAATTGCCCACATTTCCCAATTTCACTAGCCAAGTTTTCTTACAATCAACTCTATTAGTGCCCTATGTGTTGTATTGTATATTGGTCACATTTCTCGGGCAACATAGGGCAGTGTTTGTAAGAGTACTTTGTGGGATATGTTATGCTTGTTGACGACCCCGCATTCATGACAAAAAGGATGTAAAACATAGGATACATGGATGTACTAGCAAGTTAATTCCGCTCAAACCGGTGCTAGCGGCCGTCTTGAACTTACTCTGAGGGAAGAGCATTTGCTCTTTGCTGAAGGCCTCGTGGTGACTTCAAGATGAAGAACAACAATGAAAACATTGTTCCATTTTGTTTATCCTGATACACATCCAGTTTTTTTCTCATTTTAATGTCAATGTTTTTAGCACCTTCTTCATATAATTGTATATTCAATTTGAAAGGTTTTCCCATTGAAAATTTTCT
>MJUU01023910.1:34292-61504 GCA_002080025.1 Modiolus philippinarum
ACAGTGACTAACAATCCAACAAAATTTGAACAAAATCCAACACACGGTTTCCGAGGAGTTGCGTCCACAAGATCTCCAGTTGTATAGTATTGCTAAAAATGGTCAAAGTCCCATAACTCCTATAAAAATTGACGAATCAAAATGGCGGTGCGATATGATCTAGTACATATAGTGACTAACAATCCTACAAAATTTGAACAAAATCCAATACACGGTTTCCGAGGAGTTGCGTCCACAAGAAAGTGTGACGGACAGACGGACGGACGGACGGACAGACGGACGGACACACGGACGCAGACCATTACTATGTCCCACCGTCGCGGTGCGGCGGGGGACAAAAAAAAAAACCCAAAAAACTTAGTCCAAATACGGAAACTAGAGGCTCTCAAGAGCCTGCAGCTCACCTGCTCCAAAGCTAGCATAGACAATAACCTCAAAGGGTCTGATTTCTAGTGTGATAATAAACCTAGATGTAATATGGCCCACTGTGTCAGAGGAGATGATCTTTGAATGTGTTTTCCTGTAGGGTCCAATGTTAACTAAGTTCACCGCTGGTGACCATCTACTCAGGATCTGATGGGGACTTGCTAGACACATTTTTCAAAAAGGACCAACTAAGGACAGTTGTGACCAAGTATGGTTCCAATTGGCTGAGTAAGTCTCAAAGAAGATCTTTGAATGTGTGTTCCCATAGGGTCCAATGTTGAAGTAAGTTCCCTGCTGGCAACCATCTTGGATCTGATCAGACTTAGGGCACAACCAAAATCAGTTATTTTTTACATAACTTATTCTAGATATATTTTCAGTGTCCAAATTATCTCCCTGGACAAAATTATTATCTCCCTTTAGGAAACAAATAGAAAATAACTGAAAATGGTTATATTTCATATTTTATGTTTCAAATATACCACAAATCTTTAATATAGTTCTGAAGTTACAATTTTAGAGACAAGGTCATATGTTATGTACTATTTTGAAGAGAATGTCAATACCAATTGGTCAGGGTAATAATTTCCTGTTCTTGAGGAAGTAATGATTTTTTACTTGATATTTAATGTCTCTAGTGTGCCCTTCTTCAAAAGCTTTGCGCAATAGGTTCCTAAGTATGCGCAAAGGATTAGGATATACAGAATAATGGAAGTTTTGTTTTTGATACAAGAAATATTTGCGAACAATAATGGGCGAGCCCCTTGTGGGCGAGTCCATTATTGGAGCCAATATTTCTTGTATCAAAAACAAAACTTCTATTATTCTTTTTATCGGTAATTAATTATATCATTTAATAGAACAAATTTTGAAAGCGAATGTAAATTTTCAACAAATCGTGAATTTGACTATTATTGATTAGTAAAAGAATTTGTACAATCCGGTAAGAGTCTCTGTAAGATGTATATTTCTTTGTTTCATTGATTCTGATTGACAAAGTAGGCGTGGCCTAAGATACTTTTTGCCAATATTTTTTCGTATTCGGGCAGTAGCAAATATACTGAAAAATATTTGCTTCGTCAGATCAAAGGAAATTCGCACAAATTACCGATAAAGAGGAATAATTACTTTATCATAAAAAAAATACATGGTGTGTCAGAAAAAATTACCAAACACAATACTAACACTTGAAATTGATATGAAATAGAAAAATTAACTGCACTTGGTTATTTTTTTAAAAAGAAACTTTTGAAAATAACTTAAAAGGGTTATTGAAAATATAACTGATTTTGGTTGTACCCCTAACTTGCCAGCACATTTTTCAAAAGGGACCAACTAAGGACAGTTTTGACCAAGTATATATGGTTCCAATTGGCCAAGTAGTCTCAGATGAGATGATCTGTGAATGTGTTTTCCCATATACATGTACATGTAAGCAGGGGATAATAAAAGGACCACAAGAAATACTTCACATGTACATGTACAACAATAATAAGGCACACAGCTGAACATGTATTGTGTCCCAGTCCTGCTTGATTAACATAAATCTGTCCACAACTGTACTGTGATCTGTCAATGTTAATTTACACTACAGGTATGAAAAGAAAACTGTTGCATTAAAGAATCAGATGCATGTTCATGCATAACTCATGCATGTATTAAATTCACTATTTTTTTTATCAAAATTTGACAATCATCATGCATTATCATAGCAACATCCTGCATGTAGTGCATAACATCTAACATACATGTATATCTTTATTTCCATTTCAAGAGCCAAACAAACAGCTATGAGACTAACATACATTGTACTAAGTATATACCAGAGAAGAGAATGATTTACAGAGACATAAATACAAAACTAGAGGCTCAGAAACTGAGCCTGTATCGCTCACCTGACATAGTTTGGTTGAATTTGCTTCAGCAGTTTCAGAGGAGTTGCTGAAAATGTGATTTTTCCCATGGGGTCCTATGTTAAACCTAAGTTCCGTGCTGGCAACCATGTTTTTTATCAGATCAGAATGAAATGAGCAATCTTTGTGAAGGACCTTCCAAACATCATTCCTCTTAAGTTTGGTTGAATTTGCTTCAGTGGTTTCTGAGGAGATGATGAAAATGTGAAAAGCTAATGGACGGACGACGGACACCAAGTGATGGCAATAGCTCACGACTAGGTGAGCTAAAAATGAACTTAATAAGATAGAACACTGTTCATAATTTAGAGATTATAAAAATGTACTAGTGTGCATGAAGTTACAAATGTGAAAAGGATATTACATGTAAAATTAAAATATGTAGATAAAGGTTAGCCAAATACAGTACAGCCAGAGACTTACCGTGATGAATCAATGTGATAGATGTATCACTCTGCTTAGTGAAATATGTATATCTTACTAGATATCTTATTGCCTGTTTGATCTATAGTCATGATTTCTTTTGCATTTAAAGTCCTGCAGTCTACCACTTGACATGCAAATGAAATTATGTGGATAGATCAATCATGAAACTAGAGGCTCAGAGACTGAGCCTGTATCGCTCACCTGACAAAACGCTTCTAATTATATGCCATGCATGACCAAAAATGATCATGTTTTTTACCAATGGGGTAGGGTGTTTAGGTATGTTCTCAATTAGCACCCGTGTGTTTTGTCTGATCCTATTGAAATGAGTAATTTTTGCAAAGGATCTTCTATACATTTAGTATAATTTGATTTAATTGTTTTGAGAGAAGATGATGAAAAGGATGGTTTTCTCATACTGGGCTCCAATGTTAAACTATGTTCTGCACTTGAGGCAATGTTTTTTGTCGGATTGAAATGAAATGTGCAATTTTTGTAAAGTACCTTCAGTCATCATTCCTGTAAAGTACTAGTAAGGTTGAATTTGCTTCTGTTATTTCAGAGGAGTAGATGAAAATGTGATTTTCCCATAGGGTCCAGTGTTAAACCTAAGTTCCACACTGGCAGTCATGTTTTTTATTGGATCAGAACGAAATGAGCAATCGTTGTAAAGGACTCCTGTCAAGTTTGGTTGAATTTACTTCAGTTATTTCAGAGGAGTAGATGAAAATGTGATTTTCCCATTGGGTCCAATGTTAAACCATGTTCCGTGCTGGCGACCATGTTTTTTGTCGGATCGGAATGAAATGAGCCATCTTTGTTAAGGTGTCTGCAGGGTATTAATTTCCTATTATAGAATTTTGTGAAATTTTCTGTGTAGAAACATAATTGTATTATTGTTCAAAATGTAGAATAAAATTTGGGGGTTACCGTGCATTTTAGCGCAAAATCTGAAATTGAAAATTTCAGGATTTTACATAGAAATGATAGGGAAAATGATTATACGAGACGATAGTTTGAAAAATCTATTATAGATTTTTTTCATACTTTGCATGTGTTTAATTATCATTATGAAGTTTACATATAAAAATAAAAATTTAGGGGTCACCGTTGAAATAAGAGAGAAAAATTGCAAAAAGTTAATTTCTCTAGTGATATCTTTGTTAAATTATTTTATCAAATTATCTCCCTTGAATAATTTCTATGTTCTGTAAATCCAGCAACATATTTAAAGGTCATGTGTTTAAGCTCACGTTTTTGTAACGAAAATGTTATAAAAATGATTAGAAATATAAATTTTTAATACATTTGAACTTTATTTTCATTCTAAATAACTATTTTGTTAAATTTCTTAATGGATGAAACCTAAATGAACAATTATTAGACAAAAATGGCGGAATAATACCACTGAGACACCTTAAGGACCCTAAGTATATCACTCCTGTAAAGTTCGGTTCAATTGGCTTCAGCCGTTTCAGAGCAGAAGATGAAAATAAGATTTTTCCCATAGGGTTCAATGTTAAACTTAAGTAACGCACTGGCGGCCATGTTTTTTATCGGATCGGGACAAAATGAGCAATCTTTGTAAAGACCTTCCATTCATTATTCCTGTAAAGTTTGGTTGAATTTGCTTCAATGCTTTCAGAGGAGTAGATGAAAATGTGATTTTCCCATAAGGTCCTATGTTAAACCATGTTCTGTGCTGGCGGCCATGTTTTTCGTCGGATCGTAAAGAAATGAGCAATCTTTGTTAAGGACCTTAAGTACATCATTCCTGTAAAGTTTGGTTCAATTTGCTTCAGCCTTTACAGAGTGTGATTTTTCCCATATGGTCCAATGTTAAACCTAAGATCTGTGCTGGCAGCCATGTTTTTTATCGGATCGGAACAAAATGAGCAATCTTTGTAAAGGACCTTCCATTCATTATTCCTGTAAAGTTTGGATGAATTTGCTTCGATGCTTTCAGAGGAGTAGATGAAAATGTGATTTTCCCATAAGGTCCTTTGTTAAACCATGTTCTGTACTGGCGGCCATGTTTTTTGTCGGATCGGAAAGAAATGAGAAATCTTTGTTAAGGACCTTAAGTACATCATTCCTGTAAAGTTTGGTTCAATTTGCTTCAGCCTTTACAGAGCAGAAGATGAAAATGTGATTTTTCCCCATATGGTCCAATGTTAAACCTAAGTTCCGCGCTGGCGGCCATGTTTTTTAACGGATCGGAAAGAAATGAGCAATCTTTGTAAAGGACCTTCCATACATCATTCCTGTAAAGTTTGGTTGAATTTGCTTCAGTGGTTTCAGAGGAGAAAATGAAAATGTGATTTTCCCATAGGGTCCCATGTTAAACCATGTTCCGTGCTGGCCGCCATGTTTTTCATTGGATCGGAACGAAATGAGCAACCTTTATTAAGGACCGTATGTACATCATTCCTGCAAAGTTTGGTTCAATTTGCTTCAGCCTTTACAGAGCAGAAGATGAAAATGTGATTTTTCCCCATATGGTCCAATGTTAAACCTAAGTTCCGCGCTGGCGGCCATATTTTTTAACGGATCGGAAAGAAATGAGCAATCTTTGTAAAAGACCTTCCATACATCATTCCTGTAAAGTTTGGTTGAATTTGCTTCAGTGGTTTCAGAGGAGAAGATGAATATGTGAAAAGTTTAACGGACGGACGGACGGACGACGGACGCCAAGTGATGGCAATAGAGCTAAAAAGATATTTGAATAATTTATGTCTATCACAGTGATTTATCATGGTAAGTCTCTGGCTGATACTGTATGTCAAAAACAAAAATAATGGTAAAACATCATAAAAGGTTTAAAATGTAAAAAGATGGGGGCCAAACGTTTCGGTAAATATAAGACCTTCATCAGTGCTGGGACTGATATAACAGGGAATTGAAACATTTACATTTCTTACAATTTCGGTGTCGCGGCAGATTTACCTGTCAATCGTTGTATTTTTGGGCTTTTCTCTGTTGAAACATATGACATTTTTAGAACACTTTACAGCTACATTTTTCTACCGATTTTAATACAAACAAGAACTGTCGCCGAATGGCAGCCAAAGATACCCCCCGCTAATTGAATCCTGAATCGATATGGTAAGTGCAAAATTAAGTTGGTGTGGACACAATACAGGTGTGGACACAGTACAAGTATGGACACAGTACAAGTATGGACACAATACAAGTATGGACACAATGATATAATCTTCAAGAAAAAACTATTCCAAAGGGTTCCAATGAAAACACTGTCTAAATCAGACAAATATAAAATTCACCTTTTTTTCAGCCTATTTGACATTTTACACATCTACATATAGTGTTCTTCCTTTGTCTAAAGTTTCATCAAAATCCTTCTAGTGGATTAAGAGGAGTTGTGCGTATGAGGTAACCCATACATGGGGAATCAACGAAAAGTCAAAGTCGGATTATCTCCCCTTCCTGGTTTCAGACAATAATTATATTCCTTCATGCACATCTCCATATAGTGTCCTTCCTTTGTGTAAAGTGTCATCAAAATCCTTCAAGTGGTTTAAGAGGAGTTGCGCTTACAAGGTAACCCATATATAGGGAATTAACGAAAAGTCAAAGTTGAATTATCTCCCCTTCCTGGTTTCGGACAATAATTATATTCCTTCATGCACATCTCAATATAGTGTCCTTCCTTTGTGTAAAGTTTCATCAAAATCCTTCAAGTGGTTTAAGAGGAGTTGCGCTTACGAGAAGTGTGGACAGACGGACGGACAGACAGACAGACAGGGTGATTCCTATATACCCCCCCAAACTTTGTTTGCGGGGGGTATAAATACATCATTTTATAGACAAAAAATTGCTGCAAATCATAGTATAACTTTTGTAAAATAAATTTTTTCCGAAGTACACAAATTTTGCTCTAGAACTTGGATAATTTTGGTTTTTTTAGAAATATACAGCGAAATTTTACACTTCATGATGTTTTTTTACGTTTTAGTACACTTTCTATTTGCCCAAAAATATTTAATGCTACAAAATTTATATGATTGAAAAGATGAAACTTTGATGTTAATCATCATTCATGATGTAGTTTTCTTTAAATTTAGTTGTAAAATACACAGGGAAAAGTTTAGTGATTGTACTCCAAAATTTGTCTCTAAAAATTGCATGAGCGTGGTCATGTCTGTCAAAATTTATATCAGCACTGTAAAAAAACTTTCCTGTATAAATTATATATGGCTATATTAAGCCAATACAAAGAGCTTTATCCTGGTAAAATTTCATAATAGTAGGATGGAATTTGACATCTAAACTAGCGAGTTAAAGTTAGCCAATTTTCTTGAGCTTGATTTTCATTGTTCCTATGCTCATATCATCATGATCATTGATCATCGATACAATGTAACTGTCATTTGTTTATTGGACGGTTTCTCAATAATTTAACGACCTCTAACCCCTGGTGCATTTATTACCCATTTTTAATTAGGATTTCATTGTTGTAAGAATGAAAATTTAATGCTGAGTAAATCAAAAGTTACAGTCGAAAATCATAGCCGGTGTCCTAGTGTCTCTCTGTACTGGCATGACTGGTGTAATTAGAGCAAAAATTCTAAATTATCATTTTTTTTAAATCAAGCCTTAGCTGGCAGATCCTTTATATATTTGAAAATTTAACTAACATTAGAGTGTAGAAAAGTCTCACATTGTACATGTACATGTACATGTATCCCAAGAGATACAATGGTGGCCCTTTCTGCTAATGTCCCTTACTGTATAATAGATTCCTACTTGCAGCCTAACTCATGATTTTAGCTCTTTAACTGATGATAATAGACCACTTTCTTACTTCTTTTTATGAATGATTTGCGTCGGTTGACCTTGGGTTAATCGGCGCAAATTGCGTCAATGAATATTGTGCAGAAAATCTATATTATGACATCAAAATTTTCCTGAAAAATTCACCAACTGGAAAGTCGTCTATATAAATGTATAATGTAATATTCTACATCGCTAATACAATTTAAGGTACATCTAGTTCGAGCCTAATAAAAATTTCAGACAGAATTTTTTTATTTTAAGATATTTTGTAGGTCAGTCCATTGTTTCAAAAAATAATTTGAAAATGATATGTCACCGATCATCTTTTCCTGTTATCAGACTTTGAAAATCAGGCCAAATTCAGTATATTTCAGAGGTATTTACAAAGAATATATAGGGAATTGTGAGAACATGCTTATTGTTTAGCTTTCACATGAAATAAATATCTGATAGATTTTAAATTTTTTTTTGATATTTCAGAGGCATACATTTCAGCTACATGTTGAGCTGAAAAAATCTATATGTCACCGTTTGATTAAGAGAGATATTTTCCATAGTTTACAAAATAGACAATATTTACGGGAAAAGGGAGCTAATTCGCGGGAAAGTGTATGTTAATCTATTATGATGTCACAATGTAAAGGCCAAATAAGGAATATTCCGGCTTGAAAATCAAGTCAATCCCACATCCGACTTGTGTTTCGCAAATGCGCCAATCGAATGCGCCATGTATTAGTGTCGGTCTACCTTAAGAGACAATGCTACTAGTATATACTACTGTTCAATATTTTCATTATTTTTACTAAAATGTTATAATCTGTACACACGACTATTTTTGCCCTTTCAACCAAAGTTACACTGCAAGGTTTGCCTACATCTATTTCGATGTGCCCCGTGTTGTCTATTGATGTTGTTTTTGTCCTTATTTTCAGGGTTTTAGCTAGGATTTTGAGACCATTAGTCACTTTTGCGTATCGAATTTCGCGGGCCGATGTGTACTATGCAGATAATAATCAACATGAAGATAATAATGTGATTAAAATTTTTTTTAAATTTTTCTTGCATTTAATACTTCATATTATAGTAACAAATTGATATTCACTTTATATGTTCATCATCCACACTTAAGTTTTGTATTTTCATACTCTCTCAGTGGTTCCATCTTAAGAATTTAGAAGTCATAAATGTACATTTAAGCTAGAGAAGAGCATCTGCATGCGTCGCAGTTTGATCAATATGCATTGCTGTTTGATTTATTGATGTCAAGGTTACCATCCAAATATTCTGCAGTCTAACTTTTTTCATAACTTAATTCAAACTTCTATATATTTGTAATAAAAAAATAAATTATTTTTCAAAATACCATTCATATGTTGTTTTTAAGCACCTTTAAGATTAAATAGTGGTGCAATATAAATTTTGTGTGATCTTGAATGAAGCAAATATCAGCATAGTAAATGTCTACAAAATAATTTCAAGGAAATTGAAAGACAAATTTTAAAGGGGAAATAACCCACTATCAAAACACGTGGTTTGTAAAAAAAAATCAATGTTTTCAAAGGGGAAGTATGACCTGTTAATTATGAAAATTTTGCTGAAAGAATACTTTTAATGTTCAATACCATAATAATTTTAAACAACTGATGGTTAACTGCCATACAGGTAAGCAGGTTATCTCTGATTGACCGTTAATTAGTGATAACAAGCCAGGGAACACAGGTAAACAAATCACCGATGGCGTTTGTTTACCACTGAACTAATCCTTTAATTGATATGACAGGTGTAATTAAAGTGTCAGTTTGGACAATTAGATTACAGTAACAAAGATTATGAACATAATATTTTCATATTTGGCGATTTTCAAAATTCCAAGTGACGAATTGCAGTCTGAAAAAATTCGCCACTTCTAAAAAACATTCGTCAATGGCGAAAGTGACGAGCGCTAGCTAAATCACTGTTATTTTTGTCTTTCGTCGGGCTACCTATTGACAAATATTTGTAAGCATACATTGCCCGATTTTACTTTTTTTCTCATTGACCGCTCCCGACATGTGTTGCTTCAATGACATATTTTAGCTGCGATCGATGTTGCTCAACATTTTTATTCTCTTCTTGTAACCCTGGTGCTTTGAGCTGGATAACCCTAAGCATCGCCCAAGTTGGCACTCCATGGCGGGTGGGGAGCAAGGGAGTGACCTTAATATAATTTTTGTCAAGAATACCGCTTAAGTGCACGCTAGGGGCCTTCTTGATCTCGCTTGAGGGGGTGAATATTGTTCACCTCTAGTGAAGACCCTCAGGCGACATCAAGATGAAGACAGGAATAAAAGCCCTGTCCTTGATAAACTGGAGTTTTCTATGTATCGTGTGCGTTTTTGTCACATGTACATTCACTCCATATCCTTTCATTTTTCCTACCATGACTACGTACAAATATATTCAACTAAAATATCAAACCTTGGTTAAATTAAAACCTACTTTGTAGCTGTTGCAAGTGCCATAGCATTTGCCTCTCCTATTTCTGGAACTTTACAAGCTTCGTCAAACCAGTTTCTAAACTGTTCAAAGGGTTCACCTGAAGCAAGGTCAGCAACATCAAAAACATCACTTGCATATCGGTAAGGAAGACGCATATCCGAGACATTTCCTATGTCCGACATCCTGGAAGTAATTTGGATCAATTGATTTCTACCGCTTGCAGATAAAATCTGCTGAAGTAAATGTTTAAATGCCAGATTTTATTTTGTTGGTGATTACGAAATCATTGGAGGGATTTAGAGTTACCTCCCCATTCTGTATTGGACTCGTAATGGAAAAACACTCAATAAAATCCCGGTAAATGATATCTATGAAGGTAGGGTTAGACGCTATTATTATATGTATACTTGTGTTAATAACATATTTAAAGAATTTAATTTAAATATTGATAACTATTCAAATATAAACAAATCGTTTGAAAAAATAAAATATCCAATAAAAAGTCTGTTAAAAAAGACTGTTACAGATCTAGAACAATATGTAAATAAACTGAAAGAAAAACTATCTACGTTTACTGATGAATCAAAATTATTCTTATATAGTAAACTTAAACTAAATATTGGGCTAGAAAAATATTTATCTGAATTGCCATGTTTTAAAAGTAGACAAATATTAACAAAATTTCGTTTAAGCGACCATAATCTACAAATAGAAACTGGTCGTTATAAAAATATTCCCCGTCAACAGAGACTTTGTAAGACATGTAAAGTTATTGAAGATGAAAACCATTTCCTTTTAAATTGTAAAATTAATGAACAAAATAGGACAAATTTTTGTGAACTTATACACCAAAACTTCCCAAATTTTAAAAATTTCAACCAGTTTCAAAAAATAAATTTCATTCTTAATCTAAACTCAGTCCTTTTACCGCCGGGTAGTATGTACCTTTCTGAAACAATCTGCTGAATTGATATAGGGTCCACGCCGGTCAGAGAGTCGTCTATCTTTTACTTATTGATCATTGTATGCTGTATTATATGTTTTGTGTTGTATTGTATTGCTTTGACCCTTAGGGGTGTAATTTTGCAATAAAGAATTTATTATTTCTTATGATGTTATATATTTTTTATACAATTTAAGTATCATAAAATTCAAATTCAAATTTTATTATTTTGATAAACAAACATATCGATATTTTAAAAAATGTCTCAGCAATAATCAAGCAAATAAACATTAAGAGTCCCCTGTCCTCAGTTCTAATGACTTTTTCAAGAAGGAACCTGATTTATTGTGTTGGTGTTGATGGATTTAAAATAAATTTATTTGTGTTCATCGGATAGTTGCATAAAATTAGTATTTTGGGAGCATTGAAACTGGAAATATGGCTGTGACATTCTGAGACATTTATTGGTCACATAATGTAATGTGTTATAATGAAGTGTTGTTCATCTTCTAGTTACTTTACAGTTGTGGCACAGCCTTTCATTTCTGAGTATTTTAAAATGACTAGTACTCCCCCTTTTCTATGAGTAAAGTATGATCACTCAGTACATATATTCTGAGTTTAGTTATGAGTTTTCTGAATTCAAAGTTATTTATATTTAAATATTCTACAGAAGAAAATATATTAGAGATTCTTATAGATTCAGTTTACTTATATCATCAATATTTTGGAATTTTGTTTCTATAGTAAAATCATAAAAAATATTTTATTTTTGATTTGATATATTTCTTAACAGAATTTATTTGTTTTAAGTCAGTACAATGTAAGTCTACATCAACTTCAGGTAATATATCTTTAATATAAGTAAACTAAGAATATATTCCACTTGAATCTAAGTTTTTGGTTAATTAAAAAGCTTCATTTACAAGTGGATTTATTGTACTTGTGTATGATATAGTCAGATAATTGAATTTTCACTGAAAACTCAATCAGAATTCTTCCAAGTTCTGATCTAGTTAAGATTCATTGCATGTTCTTAAACATTTTAGCTTAAAGTTATGAGAAACAGTTCAAAAGGTATTGAATGCGACTTTTTCATTATATCTTGAAATAACCAGCGTGTTGTTAAAAGAATCTGGGTTGATAATTAGTTAGGACGTGGGAGGAATAGAAGCAATGAAATCTTTTGTGGCCGCGCAACCTTTGACCTGTTTCGGCAACGTCTGAAGATACTTGTTTCTTTGCGATAAATGGATTATTTTGATTTTATTGATAGAACCCCTTTCGAAAATTTACATGCATCTATCATTTTGTAAATATATACTTGATCAAAGAAAAATTCCTCAAACCTTGCTTTGTTGCGGTTGAGTATCGTACGCTAAAGATCTGTATTTTAATAAGATTGGAATTAGGAAGCGAAACAGAATTTGAATTTCTCATTGATTGACGGTAATACTGTCTCTATGTATAATCATATAATAAAACAATTATAGACTTTGAATAAGTTGCTACGGTGAATATAACTTTTTTCAGGTTGATAAATCCCAGTAGCAACCTATAGCAAAAACATTGCATGGCAAGATTTTGATTAATATAACGTTGAACATACAATGGGATTATATTACCCGATATTTTCATTGATAAAACGTTAGCACAGGATGGGGTAATATTACCCCAGGATTTTGAGTGATGAAACGTTGAACATGGGATGGGGTAATATTACCCAAAGTTTTTGTTTGATTAACCGTTGAACATATAGATGGGGTAATATTACCCCAATATTTTGATTGATAAAATGTTGGACATAGGATGGGGTAATATTACCCGAAGATTTTGATTGATAAAATGATGAACATAGGATGGGGTAATATTACCCCAAGATTTTGAATTTGATTAAATTAAACATGCATGACTTTACGCAAAGAGCTGTAAACATCTTGCATTGCTAAACATATCCCTTTTGTCTGGCAAAGGATGACAGTGTTTGTAAGATAATTTTGCCCGTTTTCTCTATATTTGCAGATAATAAAAGACAAACATGGCTATAGTAATATTTCTTTGCCTAATTCCGGAAAATGGTGAAGCGATGACGAAGCCTAAGCAATCGTGACGATTTGATAAGAAAGGTGGATATATATCCTATATGGCACGTGCTGTATGGATAATCAGGTTATCTTTAAAATTGAAGGGTGTGTAGATATATACTGAAAATTTAAACTTAACTTCCATCTTATGAAAAGTGTTTAAAAAAAGACAGTGAATCCGAGAATATATATTTGATTTTCTGAAAAATTGCAGGGCAGGTAGATCTTGTCTTAGTGATTATTCAACTGTTGTCATATCTTTATTATCTGTAACGACTTTGAGATATCTGCAATCATAGAAACGTCACGGTCCTCATTGTCTAATCGTAGAAAAAAGCGGTCATGCTTTTTTGTCCCTGGAAAAATGGACATCGTTTTGAAAGTATAAATTAGGCCATATATTCCTTGATGATGATTCACGCTACGTTTGGTTTCAGATGAGAATTTATAATAGGCAGACGGACGGACAACGGACGTCAAGTGAGAGCGTAAGCTCGCATGGCGTTGTATGCTATGTCAGCTAAAACTCTGGAGAAAATATGTTAAAAGACGTACAGAGTGAGAGTATACCATATCATTTAAAATTGACAAATAATAAAGGTTTATTTCTATGTTGGTCTTCTTCTTTTTCCCTGTAAACCTCAGCACAATACCAAAGGTCTTTCATATTTTTCATGTACTTTGTTTTTTATTTCGTTGTCTCCTTGTCTGTCGCCTTATTTTTTCTATTTGTGACTATACGACTTTAGGAGCATATGAACATTTTGTATTTCTATTCATGTTCAAATTGGAATATTCCAGAAATTCAGAGTAGTTTTTTTCGCATTCAATGAAAACGATGTTAATTTAGACTCAAATTCATTCCGATATTTATACCGATAAATTATAAAAAAGACAGTCAAAAATAACTTGCATGCTATGATTCAAATTAATATTTCAGGTCTGAACTTTAACGTAAATAGCTTTTTATAAGCATATTAGAGAATACTACTTATTTCTATAACTTTAAAGATTTCATATCCCAAACTCCGTTATAGGGTATCCCAAAACAGGAGAAGTTAATGAAGTCGTAACTACATTAACTTTCTACGACAGCTAAGTAGGGTGCCCAAGGTCCAATAAGATGCTTAGTTTTCGAGTTTAGGTTATTGGAATCACACACGGCTAATCTTTGTTTTAAATGGAACAACTATCAAATTTCATAGTTTTAATATTTGTCCTTTTTTCTGTGTCATCTATAACTCTTTCTCAATATTTGTGTATATATGGATTTATATTGTTCACATATGCTCCTTGTGAGTTTTCTTAGATAAAATGATTCTGATTTAGCGTACCGCTTCATATTAACAAAAGTTTGTCTATATTAGAAGATATGTCGTCATTTAACGGTAATCTGTAACAATTTCTCTAGAAGCGTCTGTGTACCTAGATTGTGTTTAAAATTCAAAGTCATAATTTTGTCGACACACTGAGTTACGTCATAACAGGTATAATGTTTATGATGAAATTCATTACCGCCTTTAAGCACTAAAAGACTCCGTTCTAGAAAGTCACACATTGAATGAATAAAAACAAGTAAAACATCAAAATGATATGATTTGAATCCTGAATTCTTTTAAACTAAAATAAACCACATTTTAGACAAAAATAGATCTTGAAAATGCAGTTTAAAGATCATTCAGAACAGTATAGAACTATCATTGAAGACAAGCTTCATCATACTCGGACAAATCAAATAGTTATAACCAAAGTAAGTTCTTGAAAATCATTTATCCGAATTAACTAAATAATTTAAAAACTCAACAAGAAATTTTACAAAAAAAATTAAGGTATTGAAATAATCCAGGTCAGAAAAGAGTTAAGTTGTCGAAGATGAGCATCACTTGTTCTTTTAATCGAAAAATAAATGAAAACAATAGAAAACAACTAATAGATATTTTCAAACATTTAAAAAAGATTTTTACACGGAAACTTTATTTTTCCATTATTCTTAAAACATTCTATTTCCTTTTTACATCCTTACCCTTCCGGAGCACCTGATAAAACCTTGAAAATTCTTGAGTCTTGTAGCGCTTTTGTTCATTCTTTTTTTCTTTGTTATGTTGTCATCATTGTTGCAATTCTTACGGCCGTCATCATGATTTGACAGACCCTTACAATGTTTCTATTTCACAGATGAGAACAGATATCTTTGGGTAGATCCATAGTTTATTACCGGACTGATAACCACCGACTGTGACAAAACCAGACTTTTCACTTGTAGTTTTGACGGGTGCCATGCATGGAGCAGATTATACTTACCCTTACGGATCACCTGATTATACTTCAAGTTTTTTAGTGCTTTAGTTTTGTGGCGTTCTTGTTCATTTTTGTTTATGTATTGTCTTTGTCATGCTGTCTCAAGTCGTGTTGGATATGAATTGGCGTGTTTTTGGATTTCTTATTTTGGAATTTCCCTTTTCCTCATTTTTGTTTCTGTACTCGTTTGCTGATGTAGTTACACTGCATTTTTGCTTGGGAATTTGTTTCCGATGTATTCAAACCCAAAACAAGTTGTCCAGTTGATATATCTGATAAAATCCAGGCTTATTTTGTTGTGTGCATAACTTGTACCTTAGATTGTTCTTTTTAGACTGACGATTCGGTTCTCACTTACTTTTGTAAGCCAAACAATATATTATAAAATATATGTTGTGCAATTGCCACAGATAACATGTACAAACAAAATCAAATGTTATAAATGCAATTGTCTACAATTAAAAGAGAGAAAAAAAAACGAAACAAAAACTTACAAAATAAAACATAAATAAAAAGGCAAGGGCGTTGCTCAGCAATTAACAATGAATTCCGCTCAAACCGGTGCTTCGGGACGTCTTGAACTTGCTATGAGGTATGAGTAATGCTCATTGTTGAAGGCTTCATGGTGACTTCAAGATGAAGAACAACAATAAAAACGTTGTTTCATTGCCTGGTTTTACCAACTATTCGTGGAGATTTTGTCTAATTAGCATTTACTCCATAACTAATGTTAATTTTAGACTGGAGTTTGTCTCTCCTGCAGTGTGGAGTCCGTAAAAAGATTCCCCGTGATCTATTTGCATTTAAGTTATGTCGTGTACTTGTTCTTGAGAGAATTTCTTCATATGGATGTACTATCATTCTTTCAAAGTTTGTCTTTTTAATTTTTTGAAATTTGAAATTGTTTTTTTCTGACCACCTGTTTATTGTGACCACGTCTCATGATTTTATATTCCAATATCTAAAATTTTGTATATTTTATTGAAAACTAAGGAGTATCTCCCTCATGCACAGTTCTGTCCTTAGCTGATTTTGGCTTTAAATTTAGATCACTTTGGTTATTTGTTCTCTATCAGTTTTCAAACATCTTTGAGTTTATGGTCTTCCAAACGTTTAGATTTTATCTGCACTGATGAGACATAAGTTGTCGAAATGCGCACATGCAGAAAGTAAATTTACAGTGACTTCGGTATTTAGTTATTTATAATGCCAATTTTTCTTACAATTGGCTCGACGAGTGTAATGTGGTTGTTTAAATGTTGTGATCGTCTTCTACTGGTCTTTTTGTCGGGCAATGGATGACAGCGATTGTAAGAACACTTATGTTTGTTGACGATCCCGCATCCATGGATCAAAGGAAAACGACATGGATGTGGCGTTGCTCGGAATTGGCAATGAATTCCGCTCAAACCGGTGCTAGGGGCCGTCTTGAACTTGCTATGAGGTATGAGTAATGCTCATTGTTGAAGGCCTCATGGTGACTACAAGATGAAGATCAACAATAAAAGCGTTGTTCCATTGCTTGGTTTTACCATGTGTTTGTAGAGATTTTGTCTCATTTGCATTTACTCCATATCCCTTCATTGTTAAGAAAAGAAGATGGTTTAGGCCTTATGACCTTCAACTAAAGGGAACCGAACAGAACCTACAGAATGATGATTCAAAAACGAGAGAAACCAGACCCAATGTAAAACACTATAAAGAATCATTATCACTATTTTGAATTTTTGTATTGCATGATGAATGTATTACGTTTTTTAACTTTTGTTGTACTTGAACCTAAAAGGTGTAAATATATACTTTTCCTTTATGCAAATTAACAAAGATATATAAATAAACAAATAAAGAGATGTGGAGTAAATGTTCATGAGACAAAACACCTACAAATACATGGCAGGATAAAGCAAATAGAATCACGCTTTTATTGTTGTTCTTCATCTTGAAGTCGCCATGAGGCCTTCAACAAAGAGCGAACACGCCTATCCAAAAGTAATTATGTTTCTTAGAGAAGTATGTATGTAGCCAGTTAAATTGCCTAACATGCTAGATAAGTTTAATTTACAATTAAGTTTACCAGTGAATAGGTATTGCTTTGAATAATAAACTGAGCTGTCCAATCAGAAACCATATTTAAATGACTCCAGTGATCAATGAGGAGACGGAAAAACTATGAGAAGGACTATAATCTCTTCAACAAGGTGTATGGACAGATTACTAGTGTGGAGAACAAATTTTCCAGGCCAGCCAGAAAGCGTTAACTGGATAAAAATTAGTGAACACACTTTATTTGTCTATCTCATTTGAAATTCCATGATGGGAGTCTCGATGAGGGTCCCTTTCCCGAAATCCCGGCAATTTTTCTGCACATTCCCGTTTCCTGAGCGGGAAAATATTTTACAAAGACTTTTAAAGAGGTCATCTTTTCCCGTTTCACGGGCTCAATTTTCAATAATTCCCGCTTCACGCTGGAACCCTTTCCCGTTTTCACGCGCACTTTTTTGCCACGAATCCGTTTCCCGCTTGCTTAAAAAGGCCAATCCCGCTTCCCGATTATACCCCATCGACACCCACAATGATAGTAGCGATAGTGAATAAAAAAAAAACAGAAATAAAAATAATCGTGAGTCAAACTCATCAAAAAGTGCGTAATTGTACCATATTAACAATATACAGTTAAAAGATTTCTCCTTTCTCTATTTTGGTTTCTATTCTCATTCTTAAGTCTGCAATATAATTAACAATATACAGTTAAAAGATTTCTCCTTTCTCCATTTTGGCTTCTTGTTCTCATTCCTAATTCTGCAATATAATCAAAAAGGCATTCTAAAATAACCAATGACTTCAACATTTGATTCATTTGTTTGTTTTCATGCATTAAAAAGGCCCCGTGGAAGTACTTTTATTTGTGGACATCAATTTTCGTAGTTTTCACAAATATCACTATTTCATTGGTACTTAAATTCGTGGTTTCAAATTAAATGCATTAAAACTCTAGGGAAAAAATCATTTCGATGGGAAGTTAATTTCGTGGTTTTAGCGAACGACAAAATCCACGAAAATTGGAAACCTGCGAATAATAGTACTTTCCCAGTATGTTTTGAAAACGACTTCTCGCAACTGTTCTTCCACCTTTGTAACTTTCTTTCTTCAAATGTTTTGAACTGGTTAGGGACCAACCATTTAACTTGAAGGGGGGGCTATGGTTTTTTTTCTAAAAAAATATTTTGGATCTGATTTTATGTGAAAAAAATATTTTGGCTGCCAAAATGATGAAAAAAAATTTTCTGAATGAGGCTTTCTGCCCAAAAAAATAATGTTAATTTTGAAAAAAAATATTTTGTTGATACTCGTGCAAAAAATAAATAATTTGTTTCGCGCGAAGCGCGAAAAAAATTTTCTGTCCAGAAAAAAAAACCATAACCCCCCCTTCAGGTTAAATGGTCGGTCCCTTAACTTCTTTCCGTTCTGATGTAGGTGAAATAGTGCTCAGATACACGAAAAACTGTCACTAATTGATCAATCATTAAAAAATAAAGGAAACTGACGATGAATACAGCAATAAAATTCTAATATACTTTTATTGTTCACTATATAAATTAATTCATCTTACAAGAGTAACAACAGGTGGAACATGCGCAAAATACTTTTCTCCCATTCTTAGCAATCGCTTAAATGTGCACGCGACTTTTTAACCACCGGGCGTTGTTTTAATTTCTGCGAGAGATTTCCCGCAAATTTTAGATTTTTCGCATTTAACACATATTTCATGGGAGAAAAAAAATCTCATTCTGGTAAGCTGTGAGTTAAAACATTTCTTCCCTCGATAGTAATATTTCGATTTTAACATGCTCGCTAAAGCTCGCATGTTGAAAATCAAAATTTTACTATCTCGAGGGAAGAAATATTTTTGACTCACTCCTACCTGGAGGAGAAATTATGTATTATGTTTGCTTTTGAACAGTGTTTTGAGTCTATAATATGAATATTGGCTGTATTATTTTTCATCTTTATCAAATATAATTGTCATTTGTTTTAATTCGCGGTTTTTAGGATATCAAGGTTTACTCCAGTAGTTGTATTTTTTAATTGAGTGACATCACAATGAAATTCGCTCAGGCTTTTGATGAAATGTTAGCAAAAAAGGTCAAATAAGCAATGAAAGGATATGGAGTAAATGCACATGAGACAAAGTCACTACAAATACATGGTAAAACAAAGCAAATAAATTTTACAATGTCATAAAAGGATGAAGACAATGATTTACCTCTTAACAAAAATTGCCAAAAATATGCCAGTAAGAGGACGACCATTTGATTCTGATGGGGTTTTTGTAAATAAATATTTTGGCCTTGGTTAAAGTAAAAATAAAAACTCCAGTCAACACCTCCTTGAAAATAAATAAATATTCAGGCTTCCAAATTCTGCGGTATATGGTAAAAAGGAAAATAATTAATCTTGATCTTTATAGTGGTTGAAAATAAATTTTCAGACCCGCAAAGTTTCGAAAATAAATATCCTGGCTCGACAAAATTTGCCTTTCCCCACCTGAAAATCAAATTGTCGTCCCCTAACTGGAAACCATAAATTCAAGTTACGAGAAAAAACACAGCACCCCTTTCAAGTTATTGAAACTTGAGACTTGAGGTTTGTCTCACTTTTTAAAAATCTTGCTTACAACTAAGGAGTACCTCCCTTTCGCTCTACCCTTAACTGAATTTTGCTATTTTTTTTAGAACATTGTGCATTTTGTTCTGAGAAAGTGCAGTCTATTCTCAATTGAAGATTTTTCGAACTTTTACATCACTTTGCAGGAACAAAATTTTTAGCAATTCTTGAAACTTGTATTAATACCAAGAACAAAATTTAAGGCGAATTACATTCATCTTCCGCAGTAACTTTTCATGCTATCCGTAGCATCATCTTACTTCCAAATTTTTCATAATGGGACAGTCCTTAACTGTAATGACTGTCCAATTATGGAAAATTGAACGATCAAAGGATTGTTTAGGAAATCTATAAAACAATAACCGCAAATAATTGCACATGAAACATCTCTAAAATACATGATAGAAGAAAGCATTAGAATGCGCTTTTATTGTTGCTCTTCATCTTGAAGTAACTATGAGACCCTTTGGGTGATTTTAAAAACTTGTTAACAAACGCAAGTTAACATAGTTTGTGAGAATATTTACTTATTTACCTATTTCTCGCAAATGTAACGGAAGGAATTGCTACAGGGGGTATCAAACCATTCTTTATTAGAATGGGCACAGTCCTCATTGCCGCGGTAATTGTTAGGTTCTGGTAGAAATCCACTAAGGGATGCCCATGCATTATAATCCACTTCCGAATTGTCAGATACCCAACGCCATTCCCCTTCAGTGAATCTATCGTTCGCTCCTATCCAAGTGTGATCTAATTTAAAAAGAGTAAAGTGATTAATACTTTGGTCCTTGCTTACCACAACCACATTGAAAATGCATATTAAGATTTTCCGTTGTGAATGAGTAAAATAAGATTTTATGCTAATTTTTCAGGTGAGTTTGAATACATTGGTAAACAAATACCGTAACGTCAAGTCGAGCGGATCAAACGGTCGTTGGGACACAAAAAACTTGACGTTCAGTTTTTGTGATTGACTTATGTTGCATTCACACGTACTTCGAATTTAATTCGCATAAGTCATTTCTAATGAGTTCAACTCGATTAAGATTTTCCGTTGTGAATGAGTAAAATAAGATTTTATGCTAATTTTTCAGGTGAGTTTGAATACATTGGTAAACAAATACCGTAACGTCAAGTCGAGCGGATCAAACGGTCGTTGGGACACAAAAAACTTGACGTTCAGTTTTTGTGATTGACTTATGTTGCATTCACACGTACTTCGAATTTAATTCGCATAAGTCATTTCTAATGAGTTCAACTCGAATTATAAATCAATTTATGTATTGACATCGTCACCAGAGACATTTTCAACGTAGCCGGCCGAAACCGAATCCGAAACCGAGACCGAAACCAATTTAATTTGCATCATATTAAACAATTCAATTGTTTACGTGATATAAAATCACACTACTTGAATAAGTCTGGAATTATATAAATTGTACTTTTATCCTTAGTTTTTATTCTTTTCGACAAATAGATGTCGAATTCTAATGCAACATTTACACAACGGAATACAAAAATACCGAAATTGCATAAAAAACAGTAAATTTCGTTATGCTGTAAATGTGTTTCAAGGAGTAACCTCTCATCAGCAGCATTAAAATCAAATAATATGGAAAGCCATAATCCAAAGTTTTGATTGGTCAGAACTGACCGTCAATTCTACCATCTACACACCTGAGAGAGGGTATGTTCCCTGTTTAGTCTGGTTCGTACCAAGTCAGGAATATGTTGGTCATTGGCTTGTCCTTGTCTTCTTATGAAATTTTAGTTTCTTGATATTCGGGTTATTGGATGTGGTTTGTTTCCATTGATTAATTCACTTTTTTACCTTTTTGGGGCCATTTAGGACTTACAGTATATGGTGTGAGGTTGCTCACTTTGTTGAAGACCGTACGGTGACCCCTAGATGCTTTGTTATGGGTCCTTTTAACCTGGATATTGGATGTTGTCCCCTTGACATTTTCCCCATCCGCTTTCTTTTTCATAGAATATGTTTTGAAAAACTACTCTTGTTTCATGATTAGGTTAAAACAATCATCGTTCATTTAATAACAAAAAAAAACGAAACTGTCCTCTAACGCACCATCTGCAATCGACATGACATACTTTTCAATACACGTGCATTTCAAAGTGCAGATTATTGAATTAAATGTTCCATATTGGGATTCTACAAGGGGTTTGTGGTAAAATGTTTGGGTACCCAAGCTTTGTACCTAACGGTCTTCACGAACATGACTAAATGAAATTTAACAAAAATAAAACGATTTTTTTTCAGCGTAAAGCAATTATAGTGGGGTGCAGACATAACCTTTCATAAAGTTAACTTGGAGCAGTAAAAAATCTCCTCTAAGTTACCTTAGAACAGGTATCAAGTCTGCTCTAGAACTGCTCTAAGTCTTCTCTAGAATCCAGTCATGGCCATAGCTAGAATCCTGACCGTTCTGGTCAGAGCCCTGACCGCTTTGACTTGTTCTACCAATGACAGCTCTGACCTATTCTAGCCATGACTGCTCTCAGCTGACCTGTTCTACCCATGACTGCTCTGACCTTTTCTAGCCATGACTGCTCTCGGCTGGCCTGTTCTAGCTGTGACTGCTATCATACTTGAACTTGTCACACATCTGACAAATATTCATAACGTGTTCCAGCATTTATGTGTAATTAATATATTTGAAGTTTAGTTATATAATAAAAACAAAATAATATTTACAAAAAAAACGACGAATAGAATATTGAAATGAATTATTCAGATATAAAATTGCATTTTGGTAAGTGGTCTTTTTCGGGGATTATTTACCTGTGTTCATCCAGGTAAAATAAAAAAAAAGGTAAGAGTTACTTCCATTCTCGAGAGGGTATACCCGAGAACCGAGTTCGCAATAGTTTTTTTTCGTAAATTATTATCATCAAATAAAATAATTCGTTTTCGGACTCGAATTTACGAATACTAATACGAAAGATTTGTTGCGATTGATACAACAAAAACATAAACATTAGAGAAACAGGAAATACCAACGCCTCTTATTTAATATTCAGTTCGTTTTTGCCCTGTCTTTGGACTTCGATTTTTGTGAATATCACCCCTTTGTTCCTTCGGTATTCTACTGCCGTTGTTTTAATAATTCAAGGACCAGAACGGCCGTGGCCGGAGCAGACTTAACAAGAACGGTCATGACCAGAACAGACTTAGGTAGAACGGTCATGGCCAGAGCAGACTAAGGCAGAACGGTCATAGCTAGAACAGACTTAGGTAGGACGGTCATGGCCAGAGCAGACTCGGGTAGAACGGTCATTGCTAGAACAGACATGATTCTAGGACCAGAGCAGACAGGATTCTAGGAATGTTCTAAATCTGATCCAAGTCAACTTCAAGTAAACTTAGAACTGTTCTCGCGACTGCTCTCAAAGTTAACTTTGACGAGAGGTTATGTCTGCACCCACTGTATGTTTAAAGTCTTATAATTTTCTTGTATTTTTTTTATTTGAATTTGATTGTAACTCTAACTAAACCAACATTTTTTACTTATTGCACAATACTTATTGGATATAACCAGCCTGTTGAAGCTCACAGTGCTGTAAAATTAACTTTAGTGTTGTCAGAATTATTTTAAACAGATACATATATTATACCTATGTTAATTTAATTTGCTATTTCAGACAACTTTAAAGTTAAAAATAGAGTTTTATATCTTACTTCCTTGAGTCAGGGAGTAAATCCACTCATTTTCTTCTGAATTGTCGATTTTTACAAGATTTGAGCCTTCGCTCTTGCAGTCTCTCTGAAAAACAGTTTCCATTTGATTACTATTCGCTATATATAAATTTACACTTTATTCAAATTAATGCACAATTATGCCCCGAAGGGCTGAAGGCATATATACAATACATAATACAAACGATGATACAACAATAACATACATACAAAGCAACAGCAAAATATTATGCAGTGCTCGAGTCCACTCCCCTCAGTGACCACGACTTTTTTATGAATGGAACGGTATACTGCATAATTTTGGTGCATGTCAGACATAGAATTAATTTGTTTAATTTATCATAAGAATCAAAATTTTGATATGTATTTAAAACATTTTCTAAAAATTCCTTCCGTGGATTAATATTTTGTTTACAATAAAAAAAGAAATGTATTTCATCATCAACAGTGCTCATATCACAATGTTGACAAATTCTATTTTCCCTTTTAACTTTTTTATAACGCCCTTTCTTTATTTCTAAATTATGATCAGATAATCTCATTTTCGTTAAAAGTTTTCTATGTTCAAAATTGTTTATTTCCAGCAAATAGTTTTCAATATCATAACTTTGTGTATTTTTGATTTTCTTATAAATATGTATTTTATTATTTTCTGTTAAATAGTACTGAATTATTCAGTCACATAAAAAGTTTTAATCTTTTTTTAAAATATAGACTGGTACTGAGCAAGTTATTGTAATAATTGCTATTTTTGTATTATTTTTTATTATCAAAAAGGACTTCATTGAAGTTCATAAGTTTCTTGTCGCTTCCCCTTAAACTTTAATGCGATTTCTCATTATGGTGCAGCCTAGGGGTTTTAATTCTGGCCATTTCAATCATTGGTCACAATCAACAATACAAACAAATGTTGAATATACATATACTAAACATTTTTGTGTATTTATTGGTTAGCCATTCACCACACATAGGGGGAGGGTTTGGATCCAAGAAAACGAGTTAAACCCAACCGCAATTTTTGCGCCTGTCCCAAGTCAGGAATATGTTGGCTTGTCTTTGTCTTCTTAAGATTTTAGTTTCTTGATATTCTGGTTATTGGATGTGGTTTGATTCCATTGAATTATTCACTTTTTTACTTTTTGGGCCATTTTGGGCTTGCTATATGCTGTGAGGTTCCTCACTGTGTTGAAGACCGTATGGTGAATTCTAGATGCTTTGTTTTGGTTCGTTTTAACCTGGAGATGGGATGTTGTCTCCTTGACATTGACCTCATTTCCTTTCTTTTTCATATATATAGAGTCATACAATTTCGTATATCTTATCTTATATGATGAATATTCTATTGTACTTTGTATGTTTGTATATATGCTTTCAACCCTTAAGGTATAATTATGCATTTCTGAATAAATATATTTAAGATGCACTGGAACATATTATTTAACATAAAATCTTATGGCCTTCCATGTTGTTTGATTTTAATGCTGCTGATGAGAGGTTACTCCTTGAAACACATGTACAGCATACGAAATTTACCGTTTATGATGCAACTTTGGTATTTATTGAATTTTTTTTCTATATATATTAATTCATATGCAGAAAGTAAATTCACAGTAACCTCGGTATTTAGTTATTTGTTACCACTGGGTCGATGCCACTGCTGGTGGACTGTTAGTCCCCGAGGGTATTCACCAGACCTGTAGTCAGTACTTCGGTGCTGACCCGAAAGCCGATTATATTTGGAACCTTGCAATATCTAAATTTTTAAAAATTTTGTTGAAAACTAAGGAGTATCTCCCTCATGCATTGCTCTGTCCTTAGCTAATTTTGGCTTTACCTTTAGATCATATTGGTTATTTGTTCTCTATCAGTTTTTAAATATCTTTGAGTATATGGTCTTCCAACGTTTAGATTTTATCTGCACTGAAGAGACATAAGTTGTCGAAATGCGCATATGCAGAAAGTAAAATCACAGTAAGCTCGGTATTTAGTTATTCATAATTTTTACTTCTTAGTCTGTCATTTCGCTTGTATATAAGTATTTAAATACTGAATTTAGTTTCTGCATACGGAGATGTCGACAACTGATGTCGCTTCAGTGCAGATCAGATCAAAATTTTTGAAGGCCATATTATATGTATGTGTTTTCGATCAAGAAAGAATGAATACTAGTACCTATTTGACTGAGTCTGTTAGCGGAGGTGCTGATCTTGATGATTGTTTCTAAAACTTCAAAACTAACGAACTCGATTTGATAACGAACCTTATTCATATTTGACTCGTGAAAAATACTATATTTGACTGTTTAGTTTATTGTTTCCTCTCACTCTTTCTTGGTTCAAATGTGCTTTATTATTAAAGTTTTCAGTTTGAATTATATCATTGCTAAACTATGCTGTATCAAAGTATAAGCATGGCTAGAAAACAAACAGTAAGACAACAATAAGCAAGGTCAGGACAGAAACAGTAAGACAAAAGTAAACAGGGCCAGGAAACAAACAGTAAGACAACAATAAGCAGGGCAAGGAAAGAAACAGTATTTTTATGTTCTAGTGTTGCTGATGAGGAATTAGTTTCCGAAATGACCATCCAGCTCATTTCAATTAATTGGAGTTGGAGTTAACATATGTGTTATGGTCTCATATTTCGTTACTCCATATCCTTTCGTAAAATAAGTTCGACAAAAATAAACAGGGCCAGAAAACAAACAGTAAGACAACAATACACAGGACCAGGAAACAAACAGTCAGACAACAATAAGCAGGGTCGGGACACAAACAGTAAGACAACAATAAGCAGGACCAGGAAACAAACAGTAAGACAACAATAAGCAGAGTCAGGAAACAAACAGTAAGACAACACTAAGCAGGGTCAGGAAACAAACAGTAAGACAACAATAAGCAGGGCTAGGAAACAAACAGTCAGACAACAATAAGCAGGGCCAGGAAACCAACAGTCAGACAACAATAGGCAGGGTCAGGAAACTAACAGTCAGACAACAATACACAGGGCCAGGAAACAAACAGTAAGACAACAATAACCAGGGCCATGAAACAGTTAGACAACAATAAGCAGGGCAAGGAAACAAACAGTAAGACAATAATAAGCAGGGCCAGGAAACAAACAGTCAGAAAACAATAAGGAGGGCCAGGAAACAAACAGTCAGACAACAATGAGCAGGGTCAGGAAACTAACAGTCAGACAACAATACAAAGGGCCAGGAAACAAACAGTAAGACAACAATAAGCAGGACCAGGAAACAGTAAGACAACAATAAGCAGGACCAGGAAACGAAAAGTAAGACAACATTAAGCAGGGCCAGGACACAAACAGTAAGACAACAATAAGCAGGTCTAGGAAACAGTCAGACAACAATAAGCAAGGTCAGGAAACAAAAAGTAAGACAACAATACACAGGGCCAGGAAACAAACAGTCAGACAACAATAAGCAGGGTCAGGAAACAAACAGT
>MJUU01023910.1:65828-90933 GCA_002080025.1 Modiolus philippinarum
CAGGAAACAAACAGTAAGACAACAATAAGCAGGGCCAGGAAACAAACAGTCAGACAACAATAAGCAGGGCCAGGAAACAGTTAGACAACAATAAGGAGGGTCAGGAAATAAACAGTAAGACAACAATAAGCAGGGTCAGGAAACAAACAGTCAGACAACAATAAGCAGGGCTAGGAAACAAACAGTAAGACAACAATAAGCATGGTCAGGAAACAAACAGTCAGACAACAATAAGCAGGGCTAGGAAACAAACAGTAAGACAGCAATAAGGAGGGTCAGGAAACAAACAGTCAGACAACAATAAGCAGGGTCAGGAAACAAACAGTAAGACAACAATAAGCAGGGTCAGGAAACAAACAGTCAGACAACAATAAGCAGGGTCAGGAAACAAACAGTAAGACAACATTTATTTACATACCTGTGAATTGATCCAATTTTTTACCCTAGTAGAATAATAGTAACAGTGGCCATTCCACAACCTCCAGGGCAACTTACAATTTCTCTCATCAGCTGAGTAAAGATTAATTAAGTAAAGGTTCACCTAAAACTCATGTAAAATGTAATAAGTTTAAAGAATTTGCAGGCTATGAAAGATTTTATAATTCATTTATTAGACCTTAAAAAATCTCTAAAATAATATTTGCATTAGTCCAGTTTGGGAAAACTGAGAAATGAAATGACTAAAGTTATATACAAATAGAAAGAAATTATTCATATTTTTCATCAGTTATTTTGCAAAATTTTGTTTAAAACTAAGGAGCATCTCCCTCACGCATAGCTCTGTCCTTAGCTGAATTTTGGCTTTTCTATTTAGATCCTTTTGGTTGTTTGTTCACTATCAGCTTTAACATGTTTTTCGGTTAATGGGCTATCAAATGTTTTGGTTTGATCTGCACTGATGAGACATAAATTATCGAAATGCGCATATGCAGAAAATAATTTAACGGTATTTTTTTAATGAATGCTAGATTAAATCACTTTATTATTTCAATTTATTTCAGAATTTGTTCAACTTCATATATCACCTTCATTGGTCAAATCATCGTTTATCAAAGCCAGTGTAAGCATATATATTAAGCAACACGCCTGCAAAAATTTTGGACTGATCACTTGATGGCTTGATTTGCATGATTCTAACATGAACCTAGACTTAAGTACAGTTTCATAAAAATTTCACAAATTAATAGGGGTTTCTAAAGATAATTTTTTTCAGAAGTTTCTGTCGTTATGTTTGTTCATAAGCAAATTGATAAGCAAAAAACAAAACAAAACAAAAAAAAAACAAACAAAAAAAAAAACAAACAAAACAAAACAAAAAACAAAAAACAAAAAATTTTCGGAAGTGTTTGTTGTTATGGTTAAAAAAGCATTTAAACATCTAAACATCTTAAAGTTTTTTATGATGACTTCACTTTTCCAATAGTCAATTTCCCTTTTCTTTGTAGCAACATTCCAAAAAAAAAGCACCAGCAAATGGAGTTTACATCTCACAACTCATTCGCTACTTAAGGTCTTGTGGTCGTTACAGTGACTTCCTTGATCGAGCTCAGTTGCTTAAAAATAGACTACTTAAGCAAGGGTATGTTACCAAAAACTTAGTCATCACTACAGAAGTTTTACAATCGACATGACGATCTTGTTGATCGCTGTGGGATATCTGTTTCCCAGATGACAACACATCTTTCTCTTTGCCACTAAAGTTTGTTTTTCCTCTACCGGATATGACTTTACTACCGGAGTTGACATGATCAACACGGCGGGTGTCTTATAAGAAACAGGAGATGCTTACTCTACCGGTACACCTGATCTCACCCATGGTTTTTATTGGATCCATGTTGTTCATCTGTATGTGTGTCTTCATTTTTCTTTTTTGTTCCCTACTCAAGTGGTGTCCTTGTTCCTTAGTGTTTCCGATGTTGCCATTGTCCATGGATTGTTCGTTCTTTTGACTGACGGTTCGGTTCTCACTTACCTTTTTAAACTTATAAATAAATTATCTCTGTTGCAGTATATTCTAAACAAAATTATTTAAAAAAAGTGAAAGTGTTTGAGTATATTTTTGTCCTCTAATACAAACAACATCAAGAGCAACTGTACAATAAAAAAGCTGACCGTGTGTATTTCATACACCTTTTGGCTAAAATACTCAAGCATGGCATAATTGATATAGATTAATTGAGATATTTTCCTTGTCAATAATCAACTCCTTCAATATTATAGTACATTCTATGTACATTTTCAATTTATTTCTGGAATATGAGATGAGTAAATAGTAAAAGCAGGGCACATTTCTACACATCTTTAAAACTACACTAGAATTAACGAGAAAAGAAAATACATTTCACTGGAAAATACATTTCACTGATGTACCACCAGGTTTTTTTTTTACATGGAACTGTTTTTGGATGGTTACTTACACTGTCTCCATTGTGCGAGTCGGCGAGATCATTATCTTTGTAGAAACAATAGATGCTACTCCAATTAGGACATTATTATTGTGATAAAGTCAATTGTGCTTTCAAAGTGCTAATGACTTTTTCTGGAGGACTTACATCCATGGTTTCTATAGTAATACTATAGTAACTTATCTATGCGCACGATGGGGAAAGTGAAACATTAAGATGTAAAAGTTTAAAACCACAATGAACCAACTATCGGGATACTTATCATAAATCGACAGATTTATCTGTTGGGCCAACCCAATTTAATTGAATTTTCTCATGTCTTAATTGTTTAAAAAAAATCTAAAAAAAAAAATTAATGATGACATAATGAACGTTAATATGTTTGCAATTTATGAAACTGTAATATATTTAGTCTAAAATCTTTTAAAGGCATACTTTTTACGGGATAGAGAAAGGGGAGGTTTGGGTACCCATAAACCGGTTTTACCCTACCGCTAGCTCTTGCTAGTGCCGGTACCAAGTCCGGCTATCCCGAGTTCCTATCGTTGTCCATGTTTGTCTTTTGTCATTTTATTGTTTTTCTCGTGCGGTTCCCTGGTGGATTGTGGCATGTGATTGTGGTTTACTGCCATTGTAAGTGTTTCCTGTTATCTTTCTTATATTAATTACCAATAGTTTAGATATTCTGGAACGATATTTCATCAATATTTTTAAGATATATCAATTTTATGGGGTTTTTACACCTCAAATACAATTTTGCATACATTTTCGAGCAAAACGGCCGAAAAGACACCGCTTTTAATCCACTTAGATGGCCTTCTGTATAGCTGTAGTAAATACACATAAGAAGTTGCAAGCAAAATTATTTTGCTTTGTCATTTAGCGCCTGAATATTTAAATTTTCCCTTCATTTTAGGGGAGGGATGCTAATTTTGACATATGGGAATCCACAATAAGTCTGAAATTAAATTTTTTGGCATAAGTGTTGCTAACAGATAAAAAAAATCAAACATGATTATAACATTGGCAATTAATAGTTTCATGACCCAAGGTCAGAAAGTCGAAATTGTAAAAATATTCAAAATCCGGAAAATTTCCATTTTTCAAAAAAAAGTATATACCGAAAATTAAAATTAAAGTCCAACATCGTTTTACAACTTATAGATTAGGCTTAGAAACTATATAAAATAACGACAGTTTTTTATCTGAAAGTACTTGACAGCCAAAAAAAAATCGCCCTTTTAGCAGTTTTTGTAGGGGGGAGGGTACAATTTGTCCACAGACTATAAAATTGCCTAAATTGATTTTCATTGTAACGAATACTGAATTCGCTTTCATTTGATAACAAATCATCAAGTTCAGTATATTTAACCAGAAACATAGGGTGCGTCTTTTTACCAAAGAACACCACAGAATACGAAAGAACACCATAAAAATACCACAGAACACCAACCACAGAACACCATAAAGAATCGGATTAATAATCCCTTATCAATTTATTAAAAAAAAAATACCATAAAGATAAAAAAATGACTTTAAAAAATGAAATAATTATTCTGTCAGTTTTATTCTCATTTCATTTATATAGTTTCGTGTTTTTCCTCATCCAGATGTATGACTTCACTTGGTTTATTTAGACCACAACTTGTCTGTATACGTATTTTAATGCTTTATAGAAATAAAATATGGGGTGAAATACATTTTTTAATTTTATTTTTCTATTTCATCGTTAATTTTTTAGTGTTCTGTGGTATTTTTATGGTGTTCTGTGGTAATCTGTGGTGTCCTGTGGTATTTTGTGGTGTTCTGTGGTAAAAAGACACGCCGGAGACATATGGCTGTGGATACAGGAACTTCTATCTATAGGCTATATCTATATGGGTCTGATCTGTGACTTATCAGTGCCGGAACATTAAGGGAAAGATGAAACTAGGGTTAAAACAAAAATAAAATTTTTCGTGGTTTACTATAAACCAGAGGCTCCCAGGAGCCTGTAACGCTCACCTGGCTTTCAGTTGCCTTAATCGAGGAAACATTGTAAGTTATACAGTTGATCTTCAGTTTCTAAAACTTTTGTAGCTCGAACACCTCCAATATCTTGAACTGATTTTAAAGTCTGATCATGTTTTATTATATACCTTTGTTGGGCTTTTTTTGACAAAAAACATTCTTCCTAAGGACCACTTTCGACACCAGTTTTGAAGTTGAGACGTCATTTTGTAAATGGCAGTCAACAAACAAATTTCAACATCGGTTTTGAAGTCGCAACATCAATATCTATTTGGAAACCAAATTTCACTGAAATCGGACAATGTTGAATTTTCCCGCCTTTTTAGGCAGCCATTTTAAAAATGAGGGTCAACAAACAATTTTCAATATCAGTTTTGAAGTTGCGACATCAAGACCTATTTGGAAACCAAATTTCATTTAAATCGGACAATGTTGAATTTTCCCGCCTTTTTTGGCGGCCATTTTGAAAATGGCGATCAACGAACAATTTTCAACACCGGTTTTGAAGTCGCAACATCAATATCTATTTGGAAACCAAATTTCATTGAAATCCGACAATGTTGAATTTTCCCGCCTTTTTTGGGGCAGCCATTTTGAAAATGGCGGTCAAGGAACAATTTTCAACATCAGTTTTGAAGTCGCCACAGCATAGCAAACATTTCATTAGTTTACACTTGACCCTCATCTTCTATAGTTTCAGAAATAAAAGATGAAAAATACGAAAATTAAAAAAATTCGGTGAAAAAAGGGCAATAACTCCTACAAGGGTTTATGGATTTTCTTCAAAATTTCAAGAAGGGTAGACCTTGATATGCTGAACATTTTTGCAATTTACACTTGACCTCTATCTGTTACACTTTTTGAGATAAAAAATAAAAAATGCACAAATTTTGAAAATTTAACGGAAAAGGGCTATAACTCCGAGATGGGTTTTCAGATTTTCTTCAAAATTGCAGGGCAGGCAGATCTTGCCATGCTGATCATTTTTACCCTCAGATTTTTGATATCTGTAACAGTTTTCGAGTTATTGGCCAAAAACTGCAATTTACCCCTATGTTCTATTTTTAGTAACAGCGGCCATGTTGTTTGACCTACGGCCTAATCGAACACAATTTTGAGAAGCCATACTCTGGTGATGATTCAGGCCAAGTTTGGTTACATTTGGCCCATTGGCTTCAGAGGAGAAGATTTTTGAAATTGTTGACAGACAGACGGACGGACGACGGACGCATAGTGATGGCAAAAGCTCACATGGCCTTTTAGGGGGCCCTATCAGGTCTATGCGTGCAGGTGAGTCTAATTCATGTTAACATGCTTTATTTTGAAGAAGTGCCATAGCATAGGACTGGTTCGGAACTGAGTGGGGGTGCGAGACCAGATACCTAACCTTGTCCATGAACTAACTCAGTTATTTATGTCAACACATTTAACGTTTAATTAAATAATAGATAATAAATAATTAAATTTCTGAGAAAGATATATAATTAGATAAGATAAAAAATTACTTGTTTCCAATACGAGTCCATTACAGAATGGGGAGGTAACTCTAAATCCCTCCAAAGCAATCGTAAATACTCGGCCATTTATTGTTATTTTTTAGTGTAGCGGAAATGGCCCAGTAGCTACGATTGCCCTCCAATATTTCGTAATCACCTGGCATTTACACATTAACTTCAGCAGATTATATCTGCAAGCGGTAGAAATGTCTTTCAGGATGTCGGACAAAGGCAATGTCTCGGATATGCGTCTTCCTTAACGATATGCAAGTGATGTCTTCGACGTTGCTTATCTTGCTTCAGGTCGCCCTTTAACTGGTTTGACGAAGCTTGTAAAGTTTCAGAAATAGGAGAACAAATGCCATGGCACTTGCAAGAGCTACAAAGTAGGTTCTAATTAAGGTTTAATATTTAGTTGAATCTTTGTTAAAATATTTGTAGATCTAGTATAAATATTCAGTAACTGTCACAGACTTGAAACTGTAAAGGATGGGTTGCACTAAGGTGCTAAATGGGCACACTGATTTGACAAAAATAAATTTAGTAGAAGCATAATTTCTTTGATACATTTCAACACTAGAACATTTGCAGTTTTTGATCATATGTGAATTTTTTGAAAACATTGCTTCATTCTATTGAAATAAGTTCATTTATAATACCCCTCTTCATGGTAATTAACATTGAACTTATGGAAAAATAATCGACATGGGGTATATTCGAACTGAGTTTTAACCCTGCCTTGCATTCGGTACCAAGCTAATAATTATATATGAGATTACTTATTTCATAAGAATTATCCAAGCAAAATGCAAAGCTGGTTACGCGTGCAAGACATGTAAAAAAATTGTATTCAGTGTATTTATAATATTCTGTTAAGTAATCTGTCTCGTTTATCAAAGTTTTATTGCATCAAATATGCAAATTATATCTTTTTAAACACCAAAATTCTCAATTAGTATTTTAGACCTTGTAACAGCCTTTTTTCTAACTTGGCGATCTGCCAAATAAGCTGAACACGATCTAGTTTAGTAAGTAGATGCTATATATTTTGTTAATTTGTTGTTGTTGTTTTTTTCCCGATGTAAAATGTGTTCTTATGTATATATTTGAAACAACCTAAATTAACCGTGGATTATTATTAATTGCCTTTAAGAACCATCTGTGCATATGTAAAAACTATTCCGAAGAAATTTGATCACCTTTTTCCAATTTGTTTGTATTTTTGACCTTGTTAATTTCCTATGTTACCTGGTTCATTCCTCCTATTCCCACTTTTTTTAATATCAGGTAAGAAAAAGTAAAAATTCACGTGGGAATAGGTGGAAAACTTACCGAACAAAGGATTACACTGTACAAACAATCTTTAATTAAATTTAATTAAGTGTTGGATGGAAACATGAAAATGAATCATTTTTAATTTTCACTGGATTTTTATGCAGAGAAAAAGTAACATTTACTAACATTTAAAAAAAATAGTCTAAAGTCAAGCAAAGATATACGATAACACATAGTTATTGTCATTTAGGCATGTCCAATTGGAAGACATCAGTAGTAATAAAACAATAGTAACTAAATACCGAAGTTACTGTGGATTTATTTTCTGCATATGCGCATAAATCAGCCCATTTTATATATTCAAAGTAACACAGCTACTCCAATTGAAGCATGGATCTAGCTTTGAAACTACATGTTATGCTGTTGACATATTTCTTAGCATATAAGGAAATTATTTATAATATAGACTATTTTGTATTTTCCATCAAAACCAGCTTGATGGTTATGAGTTATGACAATATTTCATTTGTTTGCCTTTTCTGTCTTTATATGCCTGTTTTAATTACATATAAATATAATTTAGTCACTTGTAGAAGTTTGGCCGTTAACTCATGAATACAATTCCTAAGCTATAGGCCATTTTCAAAATATTCTAATACATTGTATGTTGTAGAAAATCGTTTAATCTTGTTTCTGGAACCCGTATTTCCTAGGAATAAAATTAATATAAAAGTACACTTGTATGTTTTTGGAGACATGGTCTTTTTGTATATTTTGCCATGTATACTAGTAAAACTTGACCATGGCATTTATCTTAATTTTGCTTAATATGTATGTACCGAATTTTAACAAAAACCTGCAAATTTTTCAAAATCCATCAAAACTGCATCCAAGTGACAAGTTCAGTGGCTGAATATAATGATTTTGTAACGACAGTAGGAAAAAGAAGGGAAACGGGGAATGTGTCAAAGAGACAACGACCAAAAGGGGAGTAATAACAACTGAAAGCCACCATAAGATCTTCAATGAACGGTGAGGAAACCCCACACCCAACGACAGGTCGGAGTGCCCCTAAATAAAGAGTAATAAAGTTCAACGAAATAAACATCATCCTAGACTCCCATAGACATAAAGTGAACTAACTAGAAAACAGACAAGACACACAACGGCTTAATAAATTTCCTGACTTAGGACAGGCGCAAACCTGCTGCGGCGGGTTAAACTAGTTTTATTGGGCCCGAACCTTCCTCCTATAGCCAATGTAATAAATCAAAAAACGATCGTAACAACAGTAAAATTCAGTTGGCAACAGGACTGTGAATTGTAAAAAATGAAACTGAAAGAACTAAATATACGGACATAAATATGAAATCACTAGAGGCTACTAGCAGTCACATGTACAAATGTAACTGACATGTCAGCTCCAGACCCATTACCAACTAACAAATTAAGTTATGTACCCTCAGTATACAGCTTCCACCAAGTGTATATAATAGATGACCTGATATATTAGTTTTGGAGAAAATTGAATGCATTCATTTATTAAAATTCATTTACAATGTAGTAATAGTAATTATAAGAAAAATACTGATTATACCCCCGCTCCGGAGGAGGAGGGGGTATACTGTTTTACCTGTGTCCGTCACTCCGTCATTCCGTAATTCCGTCCGTAACAACTTTCGTAAAGCTTTTCTCTGCAATGGTTAATGATACAAACTTGAAATTTTGTCAGAAGCTTTGTGTAGTCATGTCATACTGTGGGATGCATTTTCAGACCTGTCGGGATGCTACTTCCTGTTTACCGACTTAGTCAATTTTTCATTATTCTGTGTGTCCGTCACAACTTTCGTAAAGCTTTTCTCTGCAATGGTAAATGATGCAAACTTTAAATTTTGTCAGAAGCTTTGTATAGTCATACCATATGTGGGATGCGTTTTCAGACCTGTCGGATGCTACTACATGTTTATAAACTTAGTCAATTTTTCATTATTCTGTCCGTCCGTCACAACTTTCGTAAAGCTTTTCTCTGCAATGGTAAATGATACAAACTTGAAATTTTGTCAGAAGCTTTGTATAGTTATGCCATATTGTGGGATGCATTTTCAGACCTGTCAAAATGCTACTTCCTGTTTACTGACTTAGTTTAACTTTCATCATCCCGTCCGTCCCTCACAACTTTCATAAAGCTTTTCTCTGCACTGGTAAATGATACAAACTTGAAATTTTGTCAGAAGCTTTGTGTAGGCATGCCATATTGTGGGACACATTTTAATACTTGTGGGGTACTACATTTTATTATATAGATAGCGGTGATTTATCGAGTTTTCTGAGTTAAATAAATGTCATATTGTCACCGGATTTCTAGTCACTGGATGACGCCTTAATGAAGCGACGTCACAATGTCTCTTCAATGTCGTCGTAAAGTAAACAACTGGCGTATTGACATCAAAAAAATAATCCGCATCTAAAATCTCGGTTTTTGAGTAGAAAATCTATATAATAAAAAGCATAACTAATCGGCCGTCATGAATATCATGTCACTCGTGTCGATCAACGCAGTGGATTTAACTCGTTGCAGAACAAGTTCTGCAACTCGTTAAATCCTTCTGCGTTGTTCGGCACTCGTGACATTTTTATTGATATTCACGACGGTCAATTAGTTATACTATAATTGTTTACTAACTTTGTCAGGTTATTAGAGACTGGAAGATGAGAGCGGGGGTATTACTAGTGAGCATTGGCTGACAGATCCCTTGTTATCTTTTCATTTTAAAAATGAGTTTCTGTAGCAATATATTTCCTCGATCCGTAGCCTAAAAAAGTAACTAAATTGTCTCATTTTCTTGCCTTCCATTTACATTTTTTTTAAAATTTTTATGCATTTCCTTAAACAAAAAAAAAACGGAAAATAAATCAACAGGTATATACACAAAGGTTAATTACAGGCGACATTTAATAATCATTAATCACTATAAAAACAAATTAAACATCAAAGGAATTGGTATGTGGGAAAAGAAAAAAGGGGGAATAGGTGGAAGACACGTGTTATCTCTATGTTATATCTTCGATTTTGTTACCGCCCTTTAGCAGAATTGGTCTATAATAAGAAAAGGATCGCCTTTTCGTTATGTTACAGGAGCGTCTATAACTTATCTATACAGCTGACACTTTAAGGAATCTAACAATCACATGCCAGAGTTAAAATATCTTTAGTTTTAAAGGCCTTTGTTTACTGCTTAGTTGTTCTTGTTAAGCTTCATAGTAGTTAGGAAAAGCTCTCAAAATGAAAATATGATAATCTTCCATACCCGAGAATATGTTTGAATTGATTGCAGCAATTCTGCGATACGTATGTATTTGTGTTAGACAAAGGATTCCATACTTGTTTAAATAGAAAAAAAAAGGGAAACGGGGAATGTGTCAAAGAGACAACGACCCAAAGGGGAGTAATAACAACTCAGGTTGATTCTTTTCTTTTCTTTGAAAACAGAAAAAAACTAAGAGTTCTAATCAATTAAATGTCTCTCTAAAGATCAAACAGCTTGTTTGTGTGCAGGAGGAAAAGTACATCGGAAGCTCATTACGAGTCAAGCCATGCTCAAAACTAAGACAAAAAGAAAAAAAAATCTAATTAGTAAAACAAATACTAATCCATATCGAGTCGACAAAATCATTTTATTTAGGCCCACTGATAAAATTTGTTTCAAATTTATATTAATATGAAAATATGTATAAGTATGAAAAAGAAAGGAAATGGGATAATGTATATGTATAGAATACGTCGGACAATCTCAATTTACTACTAATATCAACAAAATATCAGAATACAGGATTGTAAAGAACTCCATTTACATCGAAAAAAGTTTTAGTGCAGATATTTCTCATAAAAAATTATCTGTTTTAACTGTATTATTTCCCTTCAAAAAAGAAATTGATTAATAAAGGAATAATATCATGGATAGAATAGCACCATATGCGAACTATTATAATATCAAAAGATGTTCATTGTTGTTTTGGCACCGTGCCAATCTTTATTATTTGCATACTCTATTTATTCTTTTAACACGAGTTCTAGTAAAATCACCTGATCACGTGACTTGCACATGCGTGATTTGATATTTTATTGTACAATATTGATCTACACATATTAACATAATATATGAAAATTCCAGGTGGGCCGGAAAATGGTCTTATTGCAACCCATCCTTTGGTTGGCAAGAAATAATGATTAAATAAAAACAAAATGTGTCCATGGGAAACGGATGCCCCCGCCATACAGATATCGGCAAACAGGAAGTAGATGAGTGACAGACCCGAAAAGGAGAGACACCGTACAACTCATCATACCAAAGCTTCATACCAAATATCAAATCATTCTTGCATACACAAGCTAAGAAATCCTTGACAAAAAATTTCAATATATGGTTATAATGGGAAAAAAATCAAAGTTGTCCTCAAACAGGAAGTAGATGAGTTACGGACTTGGAAAGGGGAGACACGGTACAACTTATCATACAAAAGCTTCAGACCAAATATCAAATCATTACTGCATAAATAAGCTGAGAAATCCTTGACGAAAATTTTCGGACGTACGTTCGGACGGACGGACGGACGGACGTACGGACAAGGGTAAAACTTAATGCCCCCGTCGCCTTACGGCGGGGGCATAAAAAGGGTAATAAAAATGCCATTTTCAATTCACTCGTACGAAATTGTATTTTGTAATTTGAGGTAGACATTTTGATAATTCTATTGATCAAAATTCTGGAAATGTAAATTCAGAATCAGAATCAGAATTCGAATCATTTTATTAACGAAAACTCACAAGGAGCATAAATGAACCATATAAATGCACATACACATAGATATTGAGTAAGAGTTATAGTTGACACAGAAAAAAGAACAAATATTATCTCAGTTGATATAATCATCAAGGGAGACAACCTTTCCAATAAAACAATATAAATTCATACGAATTAATACAAATTAATTACAGAACATTAGAATAATATTTTCATATGAATTTACTATCTGTTTTCAATTTTGAACAATTCTTAGCTCACCTGACCCAAAGAGTCAGTGTAAGCTATTGCCATCACTTGGTGTCGGTTGTCCGTTAAATTTTCCACATTTTCATCTTTCCCTCTGAAACGGTTGAAGCAAATTCAACCAAACTTTACAGGAATAATGTACTAAAGGTCCTTAACAAAGATTGCTCATTTTGTTCCGATCCGATGAAAAACATGGCCACCAGCACGGAACATAATTTAACATTGGACCCTATGGGAAAATCATATTGTCATATTCTACTCTAAAACCACTGACGCAAATTCATCCAAACTTTACAGGAATGATGTACAAAAGGTCCTTAACAAAGAATGCTCATTTCTTTCCGATCCGATAAAAACATGGCGGCCGGCACGGAACATAGTTTAACATTGGACCTTATGGTAAATCACATTTTCATCTTTTCCTCTGAAACCATTAAAGCAAATTCAACCAAACTCAAAAGGAATGATGTACTAAAGGTCCTTTACAAAGATTGCTCATTTCGTTTGAGTTGAGCATATATTAAATTTCTTAAGAATGTCTTTAGAGAACTTAACCAGCAGTTTGGTTATTTTCAACCATGAGTAAATTTTCTGCAGGTGCATGCTGTAAGTTTATCACAATTTTTTTTCATTTTTAATTCTATTCCAATATTTTAATATAGACAAAATAACATCGGTATACAATGGATGTCGACCTTATTCACCATACAAGGCCAGTTTGCCTGTTTCTTATTAACGGATAAAATATATCTACATACAGATAAATTAAGTTTCTCTGTTGGGGAATACTTATAAACTTTTTTCAAATACGTTGTCATCTATTGAACGATGGTTTTAACATCCCAACTATCTCAGAAGTACTGGTTTGACAGTATAGTAAAAAAACATAAAAAAAAATGTCGGCGCCGCATGGCCTGTTTTTAAGGATGGTCACTCCTCAGATTTTTGAAACTGTCTCTGACTTTCGGAATTCTCTTGTTTTATACATTATTATGCATTAGAAAATTTTGCACACTGACCCCCTATTTTCTTTTCAAAATATGATAGTATACATCTTCCATAGACTTCTGACAAAATTTGATGAAATTCTTGATATACCTTCATCGCATTTCAAAGGTTGATTACCTTAATGCAAAGTGAATGAAAAATCTAGAGAAGTTCGATTTCCCGCCAAAATTTCAGGCGTTTAAATCTCAGAAAGGACCACACTGACCTATCAATATTTTTTGCTTAAAATGATGTATGATCCATATCCTAATAAATAAAGATAATAAATTTAAATCCTTGATATAATAAACTTCAGGAGTGACCATCTTTGTTAAATATAATAATTTATAGATATAATGGTCCTAAATTTCCTATTTTTTTATTTTAGATTCCTATTTACAGTTTTTATATGATAAATTTTATTTTAAAATATTTAGCATTTCCACATGCTATGTATGTATGGTGATAACCGGAAGTCTTAGGTGTTGTATCATCATTTGACAGGAGAGTTCCAATCTAGGAAAAGATAGCAACACTTTTTGAAAAGAGCTATAGATATCTATAATTCAATTTTAAATATCTATAGTTCAAATATCCACAATTCGAATTATTGACTTCTATAATCCACATCTCCATAATTCGATTTATTGAAATCTATAATTCAAATCTCCATAATTCGATTTATTGATATCTATAATTCAAATCTCCATAAATCGCCCCTGTGATACTGATCAGTAATTGTAATAATATTGTAATAGTAATTGGATATTAAATGAAGAGTTTAGCTGATTCCGAATATTTTTTAATATTTTTAATTGAATTCTTATATCCATTAATCGCCTCTGTGACACTGATCAGTTCTCACAAAGAAAACAAAGTGCCAAAGGCACTGATGGAAAGGTATTTATGACAGCAATGATTAGTGTAGAATCTCTGGTAGTATGAATACTTTGTCCGCAATGCAAATGAACATTTTTTGTTATATATTTTCACAAAATTCTAATTTATGCCAAAAGTATTGTTTCTTGTTTTGGTAATAACTTCTCTTGGACAGTACTTTACAGGAGGAGCCTTATATGTGGGTGTCCACCTACTATGCAAATTTTTGTGGAAAATGTAACATGTTGCTATACACTGACATTTCCTTCCTAGTTGGATTAGTACTGGTCATTACAACCACATGTGGACTCATGACACTGTTCTATAGCACATGAGCCGTAATATACCATCAGGAAATGTCAGTACTGTAAATACCAAACTGTTTTACAAAAAAATTGCATAGTATATAGGCAGACCCCAACATGTGAGCCTCCTGCCGTGTCCTATCAACAAGTACATGTATCTGCGATTTGGATAATAATTACTCGTAATTTTGCCGTCCTAAACTTCGGTCCCACAAGTACTTGCTTCCCTCATTTAGAAACATGCTCCCTTTTCAAAAAGTACACACGGTTGTTTACAGCATGCAATTTACATTAATTTAAGGTGTGAAGATTTGAAATAGTCATACATTTGTATGTTTCTCACTGTTATTTATGGTTTTTAAGATGTATTATTTACAAATTAAAAAAAAAACAACAGTCTGTTTGCACTATCAGAAGTCATTCTTGTCTAATGTTCAGATTATATATTTATGTTCTTTGGATCTAGCTATAGTCTGAAATCATCATGTTCAATTTTCCAAAGATCTCAAGTAACTTGATTCACTTACACTAATTCAAGAACATTGCATCAGATCCAAGACATGGGAATCTCCAAAGATCTCAAGTAAGTTGATTCACTTACCCTTATTCAAAAACATTGCATCAGATCCAAGACATGGGAATCATGATTGTCAAAAATGCTCGTGTCATTACACTAACTTAGCAAACTTACTATCATAGCTACATGTACTTGTCGTAGAATGTAAAAAAAAATATATAGAAAAATTAATGTTTAGTGGAATTTGGTAAAGAAAAAGAAAATAATTTGTAAAAAGTAGACAACTTTTGGATAGAAAACCCTGTTTATCCTTCAACACTTGACAAAGACAAATTTTTATTTAATTGAATTACTTAAAACGCATAAAAGCCAAAGAATGGAATATCTAGTGCTTCGTATAATTTGAGAAACTATTTAAGTATGTAACTTAACATATAATTGTGTATGCTTATTAAAAAAAAAGAAAAAAAAGCACACACACAAAGAAGATTAGTAATACACAGTGTAAAAACTGAGCACGAATAGAATGATATTTCATTTGATTGGCTGTTGAAAGAAAAAAAAAAACTTTAATAACTAGCTTAAATATATTTAAGCGAACTTAATATGTCAGCCTTATTCTTGCATGATGGAATGTGACAACCAGTCTTGTCTTCTGTGTAGAGGTTTTTGTAAACGGTGATTGGTTCATACAGTTCTTACAAACTACAGCGTTTCCTCGCGAAAAATTATTGTACTGCTTTGTTGATGAGTATAATAACACAACCATGTGGGTTATTTGAGGCTTGCACTGGGTTATTTTCGTGCAACGTGATTGCCGATTTTTGTTCAACACGCAGTCGTGCTGGAGGACATTATTTGTCATTTTTTCGTGACATTGAATCAAAAAAGTGCACGGGCAATTTTTAAACTCTCGTTCGTTGTAAAACGACATTATGTAATTGTGTAGCACCTTGTAGTGTTGAATCAATCTTTACATAAAATCAATAAATGGCTATTTTTAGCACGCTTACAAATACGGAGATAAATTTATACGTGTGGCACATTATATTGTGATATAATCGTTAATAGAACAAAATACTTGTGGAAACTGTACACAGAAGACAAAAAAAAATTATCATCGGCTAAAGAGATAACATTGTCAGTTAGGCTGCACGTAGAAATCTTTTATACGATGCGGCTTCGCCTTACCGTATTATACATGGTAGATTTCTACTTGCAGCCTACTTCACGATGTTAGCTTTTTAGCCGATGATAATATATATTGTTTTACCCCTTTCTCTGTCTTATATATTGTATTAAAGTGAATAATGATTTATGATTCATTTATATATTGCGTAGTCCAAAATTTTATAACTTGGAAAAGTAAGACTTTTAGTCTTCGGGTTAAACTGAATCCTTGAGAATGACCAAAACTATGCAGGTTTTTGGTAATTCTACTTTATGATATTCATTAAAAATTACCAAAACTTTAATTTTTTGGAAATCGAACTTCATAATAACCTTTCGAAGGAGTGTATTTATTGTGTAGTCAAAAATTTAATGACTTTTATCATAAATATGATTGGAAAAGTAGACTTTAAGTCTTCGGTTTAAACTTTATCATTAAAAATGACCAAAACAATTCAATTTTCTATAAAATTCTACTCAATAATAGCCTTTGGCAGGCGTTTATATGTTGCGAAATTAAAATTTAATGTGACGAAATTCAATTTGTATTAGTTTCCAAAATTGATATTTTGGTAGATAGTTCGTTCCCTTGTATGCTATTGTACCTTTTTATAGAAACAATACCAGTGACATGATTTGTGTGAAATAAATAAATAATAGTTCACGTTGATCACTTCAAAGTCATCTTGAGTTAATAGATGTCTGGAAAATATGATGTTCGTTGGTATTAAATTGCATTGTCAAGCAGTGATACGTTATTAGTTTGCGATGTCTACTTTCACTTTCAATGTTTACATATATATATATAAAATACAAAGAGATCTCTGTGTTTGATACCTGATTCCAATCCATGATTTACTTAGACGTCTGTCAGAAGCTTTAAAGAGATAGGTTATACTTAATACAAACGTTTGGATAATTATGATGATTGTAAATTGACTCATCCATGAGGGATGTTTGCAAATAATAGACTAATCCAATCGAAGTATAAAAGGAGATGATTTCACAGGTCTCCTCAGTTCTGAATAAGGGCTCCACTTTGACAACATTTAAAGATTGTTAGAGAAAGGTAATTGATATATAGTTGTAATTAAATATAAGCTATTTAAAGAGTTGCTGGCTATTTCTTGATAAAAAGTAGACTAACATATTCTTTGTACAAATAGGTCAAGACAAGGAGGCCCTGACAAGTGGCGCCTTCGAGCTGGTGGCTGCTTGGTTCTGCATAAGTGTTACTAGTTACATATCAAACCATACACACTTATCAATACCGAACGTACATTTAGCTAGTCTGTTGTCCACTGGTCCCTTACACACACTAGGAATATCAATACAGTTAGGGAGATACGCTACCATTTAATAAGGGATAATCACAGCAAATCCAGAGAAACAACCTTGGTACGGATCCACGGGTACAATAGTACCATCTGGCGTGTAGGAAGTGGATGACCCCCTGCACGTTACATTAATAGTCTTTTTAGCATGAATATGATTGGAAAAGTAGATTTTAAGTCTTTGGTTTAAACTTAATCATTACAAATGACCAAAAAAATTCAATATTTTGAAAATTTTTCTTAATAATACCATACGAAGGAGTTTATATGTTGCGAAATTAAAAATTTAATATCTTTTTAACATGAATATGATTGGAAAAGTAGATTTTAAGTCTTCGGTTTAAACTTAATCATTAAAAATGACCAAAATTCAGTTTTTTTAATCAAAATTTTACTTAATAACAAGTTTTGACAAGAATAATTAAAAACATAACCAAGCCATACGTAAGCGGATAATTTGATTTTTTAGAAATCATTCGTTACTGTCGAGCTTGTAGTTTGTACAGTAATTTTTTGAACAGAGCAAAAACACTGTCCCAAAAGCTGCTTAGTCAGGAATTTGTTCAACCTTTGTTAATTTCATCCCTCAAGAAATTCTACGGCCGTCACCATAGCATCATTGAAAGATATGACGTGTCGGTATCCCAAATGAAAGTGGACATTTTCAGCTAGATTCACGTCTTCCCGGATATGACTACCGATTTTGACATTTTTCCGGATTGAATCACTCACAGTATGACGGGTGCTGCTAACAGAGCAGGACATGCTTACCCTTCCGGAGCACCTGATGTCACTCTCAGTTTCACTGGAGTTCACACTGTGAGTGCCTTTGTTCTGAATGTTGTAATTTCTGGTTCTGTGCTTTGTATCTGTCTAACGTCATTGTTTTTGTGTCTAACGTCAATGTTTTTTGCCCTGTCTTTGGACTTCGATTTTTGTGAATTTCACCCCTTTGTTCCTTCGGTATTCTACTGCCGTTGTTTGGAGATGTCATATCGTACGATTTGGTGCACATACTCAAAATATATGATAGAAGTGTTATAAGCCAAAATATTGTCATGTGAAATTGTGTCCGAGAGTGTTATATTTGTACTAAAGATTTCAATAGAGGCCTACAGACAAGACATTTCTACATCTCTTAAACCCCAGATAAATACTAACAAGCTCATGGAAATATCTTAAAATGTATACTGAGCGAAAAGGGTCTATGGCGCTTTATGTACTTTGACCTACTCTATCCATGAAGGAAACATTTTGATTGTTTCCAAAAGAGAGAACCTATCATGTTTTATATATGACCAAGTATTCGAAAAAAGAAGGAAAACGGGGAATGTGTCAAAGAGACAACGACCCAAAGGGGAACAATAACAACTCAAACCCACCATAAGATCTTCAATGAACGGTGAGAAAACCACACACCCAACGGCAGGTCGGAGTCGGCCCCTTAATAAAGAGCAATCAAGTTCTGCGAAATAAACACCATCCGAGACTCCTATAGACATAAAGTAAACTAAGTAGAAAACAGACAAGACACATAAAGCCTTAATAAATTTCATTAACTTGTTTGCTTGAAAACTGAACTTTTGACTGTCATTTTCACTTAAAACTCAATTTTCTCAAAACTGTTAAAAAATGCATATAGCACTGTTTTAAACTGAGCTGTCGAAATGCATCTCCCTCTCACACTTGTTTTTTTATCCCTCGTTTGAAAAACCCTTTCCTTTATCACTCCTCGTTTGTGAAACTTTCATTTCTAATCTCGCCTCGTTATTCATTCCTCTTATCGTATTTGACAAATTTACCATTGTCCCAATTGTATGTTGCTTTTCTCTTGGTTTGACAAACAAACTTTAGCTTTACAAACCTACTTTCTATGCTCGGTTCACAAACCTACCGTTTCTGCCTTTTGTTTTAATGGTTATCCATGTTATGGTGATGTATACAATTCCAGTAAAAAGTGTAAAAACTACAAAAACAGCAGTGAATGATCTTAGCTTGGTGGATTTTACAATCTGTTGATTATGGTTTGGACGATATTTGCTCATTCTATCAACCCCTACGTCTTCTTTCTCTGTTGCAGCCATGTTAAGTAATCAATTAAATGTGCTATTTGCATGGCATATCACAAATCTATTGTGTGACATTTAAATGCTGAGAAGGATTTAAATCTTTCCCTGTTACAGCCATGTTAAGTATATCAATCTAATGTGCATGTGTACCGCATATTATAAAAGCTATTATGTGACATTTTAAGGTTGATGTATAAAATAGACACAAAGATAGCATCTTTGTCAATAAATGATTCTCCTATTTTTTTATATACAAAGCAGGAAAACTCTGGCCAATTTTAGTAGATTAGTTTTTAATCCCTGATGGATCAGCCATTTGTTAATTTTTTTCAATGAAAACCATACTACAGCAAAAAAAAACACAACCCCCCCCAAAAAAACAAACAAACAAACAAAAAACAAAAACAAAAACCTGCTGTGGTCTCTTGGTTACCACTGTTTTTGTCACGATAGTTAGTCCAGTCTTTGAATCCAACTATCAATTGTGGTTGAATTTTCACCCAGATCTTGTTTATGTCTCCTCCATGCAAACCGTTTAAGTCATTTTCGAATTTAGTCGTCTGAAATTTTTAAAAGCATCATTTTTAAAGGTTTTTAACAATCTGACATTCATTAAAGAAATAATTATCTATAAAGATAATTCAATGATTTTTCTACGTTTTTGTCTCGCCTGCGACGAAAGTCGCTGAAAGTGAGACATAGGTATTACTCTCCGACGTCGGCGGCGGCGGCAACGGCGGCGTCGTAAACTTTCTCAGATCCTTAATAACTTTAAAGTATATTCTTTATATGCAGCATCTTTTGTCCACAGGTAGCTAATGGTGAAAGCTTCCCAGCATCACATGTTTCAGATGACCTTGACCTTGTCTGCATAGTTCAGTGACTTCAGAAAAATTGCGACATAGTTTCACATTCAAGTTGATTTCTCTGGATTTGTAATACATAGATCTATAATATTAAGTGTATTTATGTATCTTAGTTGGTGCATGCCGGTCTGCTACTTGTCATTTGACCTCGACCTCATTTGCGCGATTCAGTGACTTTGTAAATTTTGCGACATAGTTTTACATTCAAGTCAATTTCTGAGGCACTGTAATATATAGACATACTATATTTTGTCTAATGCTACATCTAGGCGAATGCGTGCCAGTCTGACACCTGTCATGTAGCCTTGACCTCAATTTTATGGTTCATTGACTTTGATCACTTTTCTACTTGAATATTCTGTAACTAGAACACCAAGAGTCATCATATTTGGTCCATTGCTACATCTAGGTGGGTGCATGCCAGTATGTAGCCTTGATCTCAATTTCATGGTTCATTGACTTGAACATTTCTTTGCTTTAACACTTATTTTTATGACACCTAAAGTCATCATAAGTAGTGTCATAATGAGAGTTCTGCCTCAAAGCCATTTTTCAAGCAGAAATCCTGCATTAGATCCCAAATTTGGGGCTTCGGGATGCAAATGGGTCTGGAGCGAATCGGGGATGCTGAAAAGTGCTGGGAGGCAAGGCCCCAGGACGTGGAAGGTCTTTTCCGATGGGGAAATACCTCGTCGGAAATGATTATTTTTTCTGGCGTAATTTTTACTGAATTACCTCCCTTGATTTATTTTCGGGGAAAATGGCATTTTCGCAAATTATTCGCGCCAGAGACTAAGGAAAGGAGAAAGAACCTTACCAAAATTCCTAAAATATGCCCCCGGATGAGATTCAATAATTTTCGCAGGGGTCTGAAGGTATGCAGGGAAAATATTTGCAAATTATTTTGGCCATATGCAAATTTTTCCGACCTTCCCCCAAACCTCTACTTGGATTAGGTAATATAAATACCGGTCGAAATCCTATAAATAGTAACACTATGCGAAATTCTGGTGATCGAGAAAAATCATCAGATCACATAAAAAATTTTCCAAATTTGAATAGTATAAATAAAATCATGCCATCCAAGATAATCATGGATCGCTTCGAAGATTCCGTCTGCGAAGATAGCAGACCAACTTCATCCCCCCAAATACAGAAATTCTGCAATACCCCACTGAAAAGGAAGAAGGGGCAGCTTTGCAAGGGCAAACCGGGGAAAGATGGGCTTTGCTGGAGGCATACCAAGCGGCGAGACGATGCCGACCAGCCGATCGGAGGGAAATTTAGGGTGGTCGAGACCATGAGGGAACTGAGGAAAATCGCCAAGGAGGAAGGGGTGAAGGGATATAGCAGGAAGAATAAGTTCGATTTGGTGTGGCTCATCGAATCGGCGACCGACCGGAAATTCAAGCGCCGGGAAGTATTTACCAGGGCTAAGCTCAAGGCGATGGCGAGGCGGAGGGGGATCACCAATATCTCCCGGCTGAAGAAAGATCAGCTGGCTGAGAAGGTGGAGCAGAGCATTGAAGAAGCCGCAGACCATATCGAGGTTGAGGATAAGCGGGAGGCCGTGGGTGGGGTATTTGGCACGGTGACCATCAAACCCAAGACGCAACTGGACGTGGAGACTTTCATCAAGATAAGCCGGGGGAAAATCCGAAGCACGATTTCGGAGGGGCTAGTGGAAAAGAAAGGGTTGAAAGTGGAAATACTCCTCCACGTGGAGATGGTGAAGATTAATCCGGCGACCGGTGAAAATACCTACGCTTATCCAACATTCCGATCGGCCTTGAGGTAATTACCGAGTCGGACGATTTGGACGAAGAGATAGCGCAGATGGAGGATAAGATCAAGGAAAGCATGGCGGCTTTCAATGCTAAAGGGAGCGGATGGACCTTCGGGCACATCGAGAAGCTGGAGATTCATCTGAATGAGTACAACCCCCTCAAGGGAAGCTCATATATCCCACTTCCTAAGAAGCTCGCGGCCAAGAAGGCAATAATCAATGTGAAAAATGAGGATCAGCAGTGCTTCAAATGGGCGATCCTCTCGGCTCTCCATCACGAGGAGGTGGATCAGAAGAATGCCACCCGAGTCAAGCAGTATGAAAAGTGGGCGGACGAGCTCAGATTCGACGGCATCGAATTCCCGGTCTCATTCCGAGCAATCGATAGATTCGAGAGGCTCAATGAGGGGATTAAGGTCAATGTATATGGATTCGATACGGGGAAGGAGGGAGGGATCTACTCGCTGAGGATATCCAAAAAGGATGATGCCGGGGCAAAGCACGTGGATCTCATGCTAGTGGCTAATAATGAGACGCAGCACTACTGCTGGGTGAAGAATCTCTCGCGGTTCTTGACGGCGGAGGTGAGCGATCACAATGGAGAAGCCTACTTCTGCCGCCGATGCTTGAATCACTTCACTCGGCAAGAAAAGCTCGACCAGCACATGGAATATTGCAGTCAGAAGAAGGCGGTGAAAATCGAGATGCCGAGCGAAGGGAGCTACGTCAGCTTCCAAGACCATATTCGGTCGATGAAGGTGCCATTCGTCGTCTACGCAGACTTCGAGTGCTTCACGACCAAGGTGGGACCCGAACCGCGAAAGGCTGGCGTAGACGGACTCATGCAGCTGCTGGAACGCTTTCTGGGGCTTGTCAAGCAGAAGGCGGAAGGGGGTGAGCCATCCAAACCTCATACCAAGATCCTCCAGAAGCACGTACCCTCGGGATTCTGCTATCATATCAAGTGCTTCGACGAGACGGTATATGCCAAGGAGCCGGTGATCTACACCATGTAGCAGGAAGGGGAGGACGTGGGGCAGATCTTCGTGGATCGGCTGACGAAGGATATCCGGGATATCTATCAGCAGAACGATTTCAAGAAGCCCATGGCGATGACGGAGGAAGATAAGATCGCCTTCGCGGAAGCCACCAAGTGCTCCATCTGCGACCAGGAGCTTGGGGAGGATAGGGTGAGGGACCATTGCCACTTCACAGGAAAATTCAGAGGGGCAGCGCACAATGAGTGCAATCTGAACTATCGGGTGCCAAAATTCATTCCGGTCATCTTCCACAATCTGGCAGGCTACGATGCCCATCTCTTCATCAAGGCATTGGGGGCCACTGAGGGCAAGATCAGCTGCATCCCCAATACCGAGGAGCGCTACATCTCATTCACCAAGAGCGTGGCGGTCGGCTCTTGCAAGGATAAGAAGGGGAAGGAGAAGACGCTCTATCAGCACCTGCGCTTCATCGATAGCTTCAAGCCTGCAGAAGCTGGTAGAATCCACACCAGCCGATACCTTCACCAATATGAGGCGGGAATTTGGGGGAAAGCCGATGGATCCGGAGATCTTCAAGATCGGACACTTTGAATCGGAGAATGGGCGGAGCATCACCTTGCGCGAAGTGATCGACCGGGAAAAGCTGGAGCATATCGTGACGCACCCGGAAGACTACGAGCTGGGGAGTAGATATATCAAGGGGGAGAAGGTGGATAAGGATGCTCAGCTGACGCTCTTGAAGGATTACTTGGCCCGCACTAATGCCCTGGGAGAATGTCCGATGAGATATTACCAGCGCCACGGCTTCGGGAGGTATTGGACGGGCGAGAAGATTGGGCTCCAGAATATCAGCCGCCGCATCCGGCATACCCTATGCGCTGATCATATGATCGACATCGATATGAAGAATGCGCATCCGACCCTGCTCTCCTGGTATTGCCATGAAAAGGGCATCGCGTGCACGGGGCTCGACGCATATATCAGCGACCGGGAAAGGCTAATCGCGGACCTGATGACCTATGAGGGGATCAGTCGGGACGACGCCAAAACCTATCTACTCGCCATCATCAATGGGAAGATCGTCAGGCTCAAGCATGACGCACCCGCCTGGCTCCGGGACTACTATGGGGGGATGAGGCAGATCATGGAGGAAGTGATCAAGCTGAATCCTGACCTGCATAAGCTCGCCTGCGAATCCAAGGAGAAGAGGGGGACGGACTACAATATCGAGGGCACGACCGTGAATTATGTGATGTGCTCTCTGGAAAATAAGGCTCTGATGGCGGCCTTCGACTACCTGACTGAGCAGGAGATTGAGGTGGGGGCGCTCGTATTCGACGGGCTGATGATCCATAAGAAGGGGGTCCCACACACCAGGATACCTGAGATTCTCCAAGGCTGCTCTCAGAGGGTGAAAGAAGTCGTCGGGGCGGATATCACTTTCACGGTCAAGGAGATGGATGAAGGGTATGATATCCCAGCCGCGGCGATCGAGCAGAAAAGCCATCACTTAGACCTGCTTCTGCGCAAAGGCGTCTACCCTTACGACTATATGGATAGATTCGAGAGGCTCCAGGAGACCCAGCTGCCGCCCAAGGAAGCCTTCTTCAGCACGCTCACCGGTGAGCATATCAGCGAGGAAGATTACGCGCACGCTCAGAAGGTCTGGGAGGCCTTTGGATGCAAGACCATGCGCGATTATCACGACCTCTATCTCGAGACGGACGTGGTCTTACTCACCGACGTCTTCGAGAATTTCCGCGAGATCTGCATGAAGCACTATGGACTCGATCCGGCGCACTACTACACGGCGCCAGGGCTAGCTTACGACGCCGCGCTCAAGCTTAGCGATATCAAGCTTGAGTTTCTCACCGACCCCGATATGCTGCTCATGGTTGAAAAGGGGATTCGCGGGGGTCTGACCATGGCGTCTCAGAGATATGCTCGGGCGAAT
>MJUU01023919.1:5781-34133 GCA_002080025.1 Modiolus philippinarum
ATTAACATTGTAGACAAATGGCTACATGAAATGAATAATGGTAATATCAATTTGTCTGTACTAATTGATTTTAAAAAGGCTTTTGATACAGTTGATCATGATATATTATGTAAAAAAATGATTATATATGGTTTCAGTGATGTAACTGCTTTATTTTTCACATCTTATCTCAAGGACAGAACTCAACAAGTACAAATAGGTAATACTTGTTCAAACAAAATGCCTGTAAAATATGGTGTTCCTCAAGGCTCCGTACTAGGCCCTCTATTGTTTATTTTATATATTAATGACCTTCCTTTGTATACAAAAAATTGCAATCTTGATTTGTATGCTGATGACTCAACATTGCATCTATCTGGAAAATGCTTTCATACCCTACAATCTTTGGTGCAAGAGGATCTGCTTTGTGTTGAAGAATGGTGTAGTGACAATAATATGTTTATTAACACAAGTAAAACTAAATACATGATCATAGGAACCAGTCAAAAAGTTATGCCATATTATATTGAAAGTGTTTTAACTATTGATAATGAAACAATACAGATTTCTACTGGGAATCAAAATTGACCCTTCTTTAACATGGTCCCATCAAATTGACACGTTATGTGCTAAAATCTCATCCCGACTTTATCTTCTTTTAAAAATAAAGAAATTTTTAAATCTAGATGCAAGAAAAATGTTCTACAATGGGTATATACTTCCTTTAATAGATTACTGCTGCATAACTTGGAGTGGTTGTAATAATGAAGAATTAAATAGAGTTTTGAAACTACAGAAAAGGACAGCTAGAGTAATACTGGACACAGACCCATTTGCCCCTTCAAAGCCTCTATTCAGTCAGCTTGAGTGGCTGACTGTTGACCAAAGAATCAAGTATCACAAATACTTACTTGCATGCAAATGTATAAAAAATGATGCACCAACCTATCTTGTTGAAAAATTCAATTATATCTCAGAAAATAATCCTTATTCTCTTCGAAATGTTATGCAAGGCAATCTTTCTATTCCAAAAGCAAAATTAGAATTGTTTAAAAAATCCTTCATGTTTTCAGGACCATCCTTGTGGAATGATCTGCCAAAATCTATTCGTGATGCACCTAATATTCATTCCTTTAACTGCAAAATTAAAGACTACTTGTTGAGTTCTGAGTCTGAAAAATTATAGTTTCCATATTGTATACTAGACATTGTATTGTTAAATGTATATTATTGTTTATTTGTTATTATTTTTAACTTGTGAGGGCCTCAGGGAAGATTAGTTGTATTGCTAACTGTGTAACCCTCTTGAAATAAAGAATATTATTATTATTATTATTATTATTATTGTTTTGTGGATGTGTAGTGTCTTTAGTCTATTGTCTTCTAGTGTTCTTGTTTTTGTCTTGTCTCTGAACTTTGAATTATGTAATCTTGGACTTTGTTCCTTTGATATTCTGTTGCAGCTGTTTTGTTTAAAAACAGCAATTTTCATATGAAAGACACATTTCAAAAACATATCAGCGAATAATGAGGCCTGTTTAGGGGGGAGGGGGTCCCAATATCCCATATCCCAGTAAGTCTGGACAAAAATATCCCCTTGAAAATTGAAGATATCCCATTAATTATTGAAATATCCAATTTTTCACAGCCAAAATATCCCATATCCCAGTACTTTTCGTCTCAAATATCCCATATCCCATTAGCAAAAGTGGTAAATATCACATATCCCAAAATAGCCTAAACAAGCCTCAATAATAAGTGATCCCCATCCTCTTGTCCAAAGTTCTTTAAAAATCAAGCCACAAACTCAAAAATATGTACCAACCTTGTCTTTCGATAAAGTAATATTATTTCTTGAACCAAGTCGAAGACAAATAAATGAAATTGGCACACTGATACTGATACCCTGGTTAAGGCAAGTTTTGTTTTAATAAGTCTAATGGTTAAAGAGAAGAATCATACAAATACACAGATACATCATATTCTGTATCGTTTGTGTGATTTTCAGAAAGGGAGCAACCATTTGATTTTTATAGGGGGGGGGGGCAAACATTTGACCCTGGATATTTTCATGCAATCTTTGAGTCTGATTTTTTTTCTCAGTTGAAGCAATCTTGCCGTTTTTCGGTCCCAGCCAAAAATTTTGCTTCTATATATTTCATCCTGATTATTTTTTTTCGACTTCGTGCTGTCCTAATAATTTTTTCACCAAATTTCTGACCCCGGAATTTTTTTTCGAATTCTTTCCTAATCCCATATAAAAATCAAATGGTCGCCCTAAACCCCGAACCAAACCAGAGCCTAGATAAGTCATTAACTTATGACCCCCCTAGGTTGCAGCAATAATATGAAATAAAATTATTGCAGTTTATGTATCCATATTGATATATACCAAGTTTACTCATGATATTAATGTAATCCAGATGGCATTGCAAAAGAAATTGTGACGAAAAATTCTATATATTGTTCAACTATGAAAAACAATGACGTCTCGGCAAACGAGAAGTGCTTATCACATAACCTTGAATTCTAAATAAACGCTAGATTTGACCATAAGGAAGCTCTGTGCAAAACAACAATTGAATCCCATTTACAGTTTCAGAAAAAATTGTAACGAAAAATGCCATATGTTGTACAACAATGAAGAACTATGACATATCGGCAAACAGGAACTGCTTAAGATGTAACCTTGAAATCGGAATACACATGTGTGTTTACTACATAAGTATTTATATATATCAATTGGTCTCCCATGCCAGGAGTGTGTGAGCCGGTAGCGAATAAATGTATTAGTTGTGGTTATTTCCGGAGTCATCATACTATAATCATTGGAAATTAAAGGTTTACAAAGCTTAGGAAGTTGGGGTTTCATGAAGGAAATATTAGATATCGGAATTAATGCAATATTATACATTGCAAGGATATCAAATAAATCATATTTTACAATCTTAACAAGAGCTGGCGCCGAATGGCAGCCTGATATACCCCCGCTCATTGAACCCTGAATCAATGTGGCAAGTTCAAATTTAGTTGTATAGGGACACAATACAAGTATAAACACAATGATATAATCCTAGTAACCAACATGTTCAACGATTACTGTCTGCGCAACAATTGAATCTGCCTTACATTTTCAAAAGAAATTGTGACGAAAAATTCTATATATTGTTCAACAATGAAAAACAATGACGTCTCGGCAAACGAGAAGTGCTTATCACATAACCTTGAATTCTAAATAAACGCTAGATTTGACCATAAGGAAGCTCTGTGCAAAACAACAATTGACTCCCATTTACAGTTTCAGAAAAAATTGTAACGAAAAATGCCATATGTTGTACAACTATGAAGAACTATGACATATCGGCAAACAGGAACTGCTTAAGATGTAACCTTGAAATCGAAATACACGATACATTGGACCATAAGGAAGCTCTCTGCAAAACAAAAATTAAATTCCACTTACAGTTTCAGAACAAATTGTGACGAAATATTCCATGTATTGTACAACAATGAAAAACAATGACGTCTCGGCAAACAGGAAGTGCTTATGATGTAACCTTGAAATCAAAATACACGATAGATTGGATCATAAGGAAACTCTGCAAAATAACAATTGAACTCCACTTACAGTTTCAGAAAAAATTGTGACGAAAAATTCCATATATTGTACAACAATGAAAAACAATGACGTCTCCGCAAACAGGAAGTGCCTATGGCGTAACATTGAAATCTGAATACACTATAGATTGGACCATAAGGAAGCTCTGTGCAAAACAACAATGAATCCCACTTACAGTTTCAGAAAAAATTGTGACGAAAAATTCCATATATTGTGCAACAATGAAAAAAAAATGACGCCTCGGCAAACAGGAAGTGCTTACGGCGTAACCTTGAAATCCAAATACACAATAGATTGGACCATAAGGAAGCTTTGTGCATAAACAACAATTGAATCCCTCTTACAGTTTCAGAAAAAAGTGTGACGAAAAATTCCATATGCTGTACAGCAATAAAAAAACAATAAAGTCTCGGCAAACAGAAAGTACTTAAGCGGTAACCTTGAAATCTGCATATACACATCAGACCATCATGAGATAGCTTTGCCATAATATGATTTCATTCTTTAAAGTAGTTGCTGAGTTAAGTGTGGTTACGGACAGACGAACGAACGGACGAACAATGAAAAACAATGACGTCTCCTCAAACAGGAAGTTCTTATGATGTAACCTTGAAATCATAATACACGATAGATTGTATCATAAGGAAGCTCTGTGCAAAACAACAATTGAACCCCACTTACAGTTTCAGAAAAAAATGTGATGAAAAATTCCATATATTGTACAACAATGAAAAACAATGACGTCTCGGCAAACAGGAAGTGCTTATGGCGTAACATTGAAATCTGAATACACGATAGATTGGACCATAAGGAAGCTCTGTGCATAACAACAATTGAATCCCTCTTACAGTTTCAGAAAAAAGTGTGACGAAAAATTCCATATGCTCAGTGTACAGCAATAAAAAAATAATAAAGTCTCGGCAAACAGGAAGTACTTATGCGGTAACCTTTAAATCTTTAAATACCCGTCACACCATCATGAGAAAGCTTTTGCCATAATATGATTTCATTCTGTAATGTAGTTGCTGAGAAAAGTGTGGTTACGGACAGACGAACGAACGAACGGACGAACGAACAGAGGTAAACCAGTATACACCCACTACTATGTAGCGGGGGTATAAAAACAGAATGTTACAATATCTTAAAAACAGCATGTACGTGGACATATTTTCGAATAAGCGTAGTATATGTATTAGAAATATTCAATACATTTTACATTGTAGAATTGTCCTATCTTATTCTAGTTTTTTTACCAGAATAAAATCCTATATATGCATACATCTATCATACCTAAAATTCCATTTCCATGTACTAAATGATCTACTACATTGTACTAATGCATTTGATTATGAGTGTGAATATGATTAAGGCACTGAATCTTTTGCTAGGCAACATTATTTATCAACAAGTCATTGGAGGTACAAATTGTACACTTCTCATTGCAGATCTTTTTTGTTCTGTTACGAATGTGACAAAAAGGCTACAAAAAGGAACCATACAAAACAGCGACAACCTAATTTCCGTCTGCAATGATAGCAACATATTGACGATATCCTTACTATTTACTATTTACAATAAAATCCCCAGTTTTTAGATTATGTGGACCTTATCTACCCATAGGAACTGAAACTTAATAAAGCAAACAATGATTCTATATACATGAACTGCCCTTTTCTGGATCTAACTCGTCATTTACTCTTGTAAAACTTAAACTTAAATATCTGATTTAAAACATGATTTAAAAGGATGATTTTGATTTCACTATTGCCAATTTTCCTTTTCTTGACGGCGACGTTCCTCTAGCTCCATCCTACGGTGCGTACAAATCTCAACTGGTACGATTCAAGCGGCGACTTTAATGAACGTATCCTTACTATTACATTCAAAGTTTTACAACAAGGTTACAGATTTCATGAATTGTTAAAAAATTTAAAAACGTGTATAGAAGATATGAAATCTGCTATCGCAATATGGCGTGACCAGGAAACAGCTTATTGCTAAGGGCATTTCCATTCCTTGTTTTTATAAAATTTGTTAACAATGCTAGAAACTGGTAAAAATCCAGAAAACTGGGACGTAACTTACATTTTTACGCAATAGCGGATATTGACAGGATGTTCTCGTGAATCCGTTAAATATAAATTAGCTTTGGGATCAGTTTACATGAGGATTTTACAAGTACACTGCTCTCTCACTGATACTCCAAATGTCCACTGAAATACATGATGATTCTTTACAAAACCTTTCGGGCAGTTATGGTTGTTTTTTTTTTCGTTGTGCGAAAGAGTTTTACCAGCAGACTAAGCTCCTTGAGCTAGCCGACAGCTTAGCGACGAGCACTCCTTGGTCCATCTTTAAAAATCACGTTTTGTCCTTTTCTTTCCTTTGCCAACAAACGGGTTAAATCGTGCCACTAGTGTTTGCGAGTGTCGGTACCAAGTCCGGCTATCTAAGTTCCTATCGTTGTGTATCTTTGTCTTATCTCTTTTTATTGTTTTTCTTCTTTAGTTTCCAGGTGAACTGTGACATGTAATTGTTATTTTCGGCCATTATGAATGTTTCCTGTTATCCTTTCATTCACAGTCTGTTTGAAAAATGACTTACGTTTTTCAATGTTTTTATTCATTGGCTTGAATATTCAAGAACACACCTGCAAATCAAATCTGTGTTTTGGGATGTGTTCAATTTAAAAAGGTTTAGGTGATATAAAAATGAACAAACATAGAATAAAATTTGAATCATGTATTAAGATATATTACTGTCTATAACAACGGCAGTAGAATACCGAAGGAACAAGGGAAGTGATGTCAGATTACAAAAATCGAAGTCCAAAGATATGGCAAAAAACGGAAACAGAGAAAAACAAGGACGTGAGACAGCCACAATGCAAGGAAATAAAAAGACGGCAAGAACTAAGGCACTCATACTGTGAACTCCCATGAAAACTGGGAATGACATCAGGTGCGTCGGAAGGGTAAGCATGTCCTGTTTCACTAGTGGCACTCGTTACACTATCAGTGAGTCAATACAGGGTTAAGTCAAAACCGGGCTTGTCAAATCTAGCTGAAAATGTCCGTTTTCATTTTGGACACAGACACGTCATATCTGTCAATGATGTCATGGTGACGGCCATAGAATTTATAAAAGGATGAACGTAACTAAGGCTGGACAAATCCCTGACTAAGCAGCTTTTGGGACAGCGTATTTGCTCTTTTCAAACAATCACTGTATACACTACATGCTCGACCGTAACGAATCAACAGTGAAATGTAACCTCCATAGGCTGGAAAGGTAGGTATATTGCTGCTCAGAATAGGAAAGTTCACAATTGGGAAGTTTACAACATCACGTTTGTCATAAAGCTTAGATTTCAACACACCCACAAAAAAATGAACACCAAAAATATACCACCTCAAAACTAGAGCACATACATGCAAACTATAGCAGACAGAGTTACAAGGAAGCTAATGCCGCTCTATATACAGCCCCCGTCACACTGTCAGTGGGTCAGTCCAGAATAAAAACAAATCTAGCTGCAAATGTCTGTTCTTATTCGTGAAACCGACATTTCATATCTATTTACAATGTCTTGGTGACTTCCACACAATTTCTAAAGCTAAGGGACGAAAGTAACAAAGGCTGAATATATCCCTGACTTAGCAGTTTCTGTGATAGTGATTATTCCCTTTCAAAAAGTTACTGTATGAGTTATATAGTCTACAGTAATGAATCGACTGTGAAACATACACTCCATACGCTTTGGAGGTAGGCATACTGCTGCTGTGAAAGGTAAATGTCGCCATTTTTAAGTTAAAATCAAGTTTGTAATATAGCCTAGATTTGATGTTCATCAAGTCAAGATACGAAGCAGAGTTGGGTGTATCGGTTGTTTTTTTTTTTGTTTTTTTTTAATTTCAAACTAACTGGGACAAATCCGATGTAAATATTCTTCAACTTTTGGATTAGTAAGAAAAATAACATCGTCTATATATGTAAAGCTGAAATTAAATGGCTGTGAAAGGAACCGTAAAGGGGACCAATTTTTAGCAACCCCAAAGCTGTTGTTCTAGTGCATATTTCAAAGTAGTACATCAAAGATATATAATACACAAAAGATATATATACGTATACATAAATCTTGGCAATATACAACATCACCAGTACACCAGAATGACTCTCCTTGCAAAACAGGTCCCATACTTCAAAAGTGTGTATAATTAACTCGTCACACAACTTGATAATTCTAAAACACATTATTTTCTAATTAGTGAAATTACTCACTGATATCACGCACAAGTCGCCCCCAATCGAAGAAGAAGAAATGGCTTAGCTGGTTGTTTTTGTTCTGACCAAAAATATTTGTTAAGGTACTTCGACTTCAGAATTATTATACCAGTTAAGCAATACTGGTTTAGTCTTACTCTCACTCCTCATTGATTTTTCACATTAAATGTATTTTCTGGTCATGCTGATTGCTGAAAATTTTACGTTCAAAGTGTTGTGTTTTTTTTAATATTGTGACTCACTACCTCACCCAATAACTCTCTAATTGATTTACAATGTCATATTCTGTTTGCATTTCCTTTAATTTAGTTAATATGCTTAATAATTTAATATCTAACTCAATATATCATCCATCCAGAGAAAGTCACTCGTCCATGTTTGCTGCTCTGCATTTTTGCTCTTACATAAGGTCCAGTTCTTACAAAAACTGTGTCTCCTTTTTCAACTTTCAAAACAATTACGCCAGTAGAAGTATCTGCATCAGTTGCCTCCCCTGCATCTGCAAAAGCAACTCCTTTAACGTCGCCGTTTACCATCAGATGCGTTTCATAAGCACTTCTTACCCAAACTGTCATGGACCACGTGAAAACATAATGGCCGCTCAGAGGTACAGTGAATATGCCTGTCTTGCTGTCATAACCATTGCCATCATTTGTCGTTACAGCATCATATATTAGAGTTTGGTGTCTGGGTATATCACTTTTGTCACTTGTCATGTAGGCATAAAAACTGATACCTTTTGATTTGGCCTCTGGAAATGAAAATACACGGTTTGCACCCCATGATTAAAATATTAAAATAACAACAAAACAATTTCATAAATTGTTTGCACATTTACTTATTTAAAAAAATCGACTGGATGCTTTGGTTTTTATATATTCCCTGATGTTATGCTAGAACCTTTAACCTTAAGAAACACACAAATATAATGCTTAGTTTCAATATTTTCGTACATATGATGTTCACAAGTAAAACTGTGATATGCAAACTTTGTGTCGATTGAAACAGCGTTTTCCCTCAACTCATGCAGGACTTTTTTTATTATTACTACACGTTTGCCTAGTGCGGAATACAAATGGTTTCCTGCATCCATGGGTAAAGTAACATGGATGTAGCATTTCTAGACATCTAGCAATCAATACCGCTCAAACCGGTCCTAGGGCTGTCTTTAGCTCACTATGAATTATGAGCAAAGCTCATTGATGAAGGCCTCATAGTGACTTCAAGATGAATGACAACAATAAAAGTGCTTTGTTTTACCAAGTATTTGTAGAGACTGTGTCCCATGTGCATTTACTTCACATGCCTTCACTTCTTATTATTAACATTTTTGATTAAGATCAGGATTCAGCACGATTTTTTTCAGGTCAGGTACTTGAAGTATGTCTATCCTGCAGTGTGGGCCCGTAAAAGGAGAGAGAGATGTATTCTCTATTTATATTTCAGTTATGGTATACTTATTCTTGAGAGAAATCAGTCTGTCCATCCGTCTGTCAATCCTTCCGTCCGAAACAATCGAGAAGGGCTATAACTTTTCTCTCTTCTGAGACTGGCTTTTGACATTTGGCATGTGGATTGATTACCTCAACGTGACGTGTCGCGTAACATAGATGGTGACGCTTAACCTTTGACCTTGGGGTCACATTCACGTTTTTTCAATGACAAAGCCGTGTCCGAAGTATAACTCTTCTCTCTTGTGATATAGGCATTTGATTTTAGGCATATGTATAGATAACCTCAAGGCGATGTGTCGCGTACCACGATTGTTAACCCTTGATCTGGACCTTTGACCTCAGTGTCATATTCATGCTTTTTCAATGACAAAGTCGTGTCCGGACTATAACTTCTCTCATTTGAGATACTTGGCATGTGGAAAGATCACCTAAATGCGACGTGTCGCGTACCATTTGGTTGGTGACCCGATATCTTGACCTTTGACCTCAGGTTGACATTCTTGCTTTTTCGATGATAAAGTCGTATCCGGGCTTTAACTTTTTTCTCTTTTGAGATAGACATTTAATATTTGGCATGTGCATATATCACCTCAAGGCGACGTGTCACGTACCATGGTTGGTGACCCTTGACCTTTGACCTCAGGGTCACATTTTTGCTTTTCAATGTTAAATTTGTTCCGGGCTTTAACTTTTCTCTATTTTGAGAAAAGTGTTTGGTATTTGGCATGTGGATAGATCACCTCAAGGCGATGTTTCAGGCTCCATGGATGGCGAATCTGGAACTTTGACCTCTGAGTCACAATTTTACTTTTCTATTACAAAGTTGTGTCCATGTGTCCTCTATTGTCATTTGAGTTAGGCCTTTGATACCTGACTTGTGGAAAGATGACTTCAAGGTGACCTCTCGGGAATCATGGTTTGTGATCCTTGACCTTTGACCTCTATGTCACATTCTTGCAGCGCGGCCCACAGAGATGGATACCATCTCACTGATGTCTAGTTATTTGTAATTTCAAATTGTTATTCTGACGACCTGTTTATTTTGCCAACATTTCATGATTTTATTAGGCCAAATTTTCTTACTTTTGACTCGATGGGTGCCCTGTGTTTGTTAAAGTGTTGTGGTGCTTTTGGTAGTCTTTTTCTCTGGTAACGAATGACAGCGATTTTAAGAACACTTTTCTAGTTAGTTTTATGTTTTTGACGATCTTGAATCCTCTCAAATCAGTGCTAAGGACCGTCTTGAACTCACTATGAGGTATGAGCAAAGCTAAGTATTGAAGGTGTCATTCTGACTTCAAGACGAAGAACAACAATAAAAGCATCGGTTCATTGCTTTGTTTTACCAAGTATTTATAGAGGCTTTGTCCCATGTACATTTACTCCATATGCATTCACTGCTTTTTATAAACGTTTTTGATTACGATCAGCACGATTTTTTCAGGTCATTTCTGTGATATGATTTGGTCTGCTTTCTTCATCATTCTTTGTTTTTCGGCCTGCTTGCTTCTAGTTGAAGATCACATCGCCGAAACTTTGGGAATTGCACACCCGTCTCTCATTTATGGTTTTTATTTGGGTTTTCTCTTTTGAAATTGAAACAGAAATAGCTATGATTCCTTTAACCAATATCAGAGACCGATGAATTAATTAAACAGAATTCTTACAAGTTCTTTTTTGCATGATCGAGGTTAAATTATCAATGGTGTTGAAAATCGAGAATCTACAAAGGACATCATGGTGGCCTCATTTAGTTTAAGCGTACAGGTTACTGGCTCTTTTCGGTGAGCGAGAAACTGGATCTTCAGAATAAGGTGCACATGAAAAGGGGAAAGTGTGCTGGGTATGAAGCCGGTATCGATGAAAAATTGATGTGAAGCAGGAAAGGGGAGATTGTTTTAGACCGTATGCAAAATATGTAACATTCCTTGAAACTGGAAAGTAAAAAACTAATTTGGTTTCGGAAAGGGGGCGATCTATTATAACCCCAACCAAGGGACAAATTCTATTTATATTATTTCAAAATACATACTAAATTCAGGTCAAGCTGTTGATGTATTTGAGAAACGAGGACTTATCACCAAAGTGCCACATTCTCGTGTTTGAAATTAAAAATGTTTTATATCAGATACCGACTTCATGTGTTTTTTACTGCGCTAAGTTTTCCATAAAAAATTGAGTGCTCTGGGATAATCACAAACATAGGATTATTTACTGCGATAGTTAAGGCATTGGATCGCATTTGCCAATTTCCTAAAACATTACCCTCACTTTAAGTCACCAAGTAGCCATTATAAATTGTCAATTTTGTTTAAAAAATCTTCAAATAAACCAAAGTAAATTGGATAAGGAAAATCTCGCCAAGTGAAAGTGGTCAGCACTGAAACATTTACATATCCCGATTTATGGATTGAAACTTTTTTAAACCATGCTAGATCTATATTGCTTTTTAATTAAAAAAATCAAAATTATAATTTCTTGGTCATTAACAAATAACAGTAATCAAATTGAAAAAAAAACATATTTTTGTTACAGATTGCGTACCAGTAGTAGGACAATTTTCCATTATACATTCGACCTGTTCCATTGCCTGGCCTTCACAATACTTTCCACCATTACTGGGATAAGGATTGGAACACTGTCGCATCCGGATTGTCATACCAACCCCACAGGAAACACTGCATGTACTATTTTTCCAGTTTGACCATTTTCCATCAACTAAAATAATGTTGTAAACTTAACGGTTCAGTTTAATTAGACTGCGAAGAAATGGGTCAAGTATAAATTCGAATTTGTCTAACCTGGTTTTCTATGAGATGGTTAGACTGTGTCTCCGGTATATTGTCCTTTTTATCTAATGTTTTCTTTTGGGTTTGTTTTCATTTTATATTTAACTTAAGCCCGGGCCCTGTTGTTGCAGCCCAGATCCCTAGTGTATGCCCACAGAACCATGTTAAAAATGTAGAACCAAAAGCATGTGTTATTCTCAAAATTGAACAGTTATATATATTTGTTCTGATATGATATACAACTAATAATTATAGTTTAGAGATTTTGGTGATCAGTACTTCAAAAATACAGTAAATCATTGAAAACCATTCAGTATCGCATCTTTTGCTTCAAGTAAAGGGTAAAACTTTGCAGCTTGTTGGATGCATGTGCATACATGGTATCTGTACTATAAGTCAACTTTAATGGGTTCAAATTACGATTGTCTTTATGTAAATTATTTTGGAAAATTTGATTTAATAAAAAATATTTCTTCAGTGCAGTGAATTGCCAATTTGTCACCATGAATGTATCTGCAAGTTCATCACAATCCGTCATACAACCAAAGTTATTAAATGTTTGGCCGTCATTTTTGGTGTGAACATTTTGCATAGCAGAGTATATTGTCTTAAGAAACTTCAAACAATGCTAAGGAAAAACGCTTCTTTGTTTTAATTTTCAATCCAAACGTTTGTCGGATAATACGGGAGTTTTGAGTCGTGTTCATTCCGAAAACAAATCTAGTATTATTCGTAGAAAATCAATACATCAGTACATTGAGAGGGAATCACTAATTAATGAACACTGTTGAGCTAAGGGGGATTTATATTAAATCGATTTATAGCGCTTCAGATTAATTGTTTTTCGTCAATTAAAATTTAGTTAAATAATGCAGGACAAATTATAAGTACACTTCAATTTAATAAATATGAAAAAGAAAGGAAATGGGGTAAATGTCAAGGAGACAACATCCCATATCCAGGTTAAACGACCAAAAACAATAGTTTGTTTTAGGTGGTATATATTTATATTCAATAAGACTGGATTCTGATTATACTTCTCACTGGTATTTTAGGAGATCGTTTCCGCCTTCAATTACACGAGAGTTCCTATCTGGAAAGTCCCGTATTGAATTGTTAAAGCAGAAAATACTTCCATATTTCAGCTTTAGAAAAAAAGAAAATCACAATACATTTTCAAACGTTAAATTAAACAAAGGATATTAAAAACAACTTGCCTTGTAATGATTTGTACTCATTTTCATAACCACGCTTCGCCATGTAAACTGCAATTCCTCCTATCCCCACACATATCAAAAGAGAAACAACAAATCCTATCACAAACACCACTGCCGTTTGAAACCACTTTGTATTCCTCAAACTGCCAGGCCACTTTGTATCAGATCTGTTTTCGACCGGTGCTCCATTGATTAGACCAAACTCCATGATCAGAAATCGAAATGTTAAATTTCAGATATAGTTGCACATTATAAAATGTATTCTGGAAGTTGTCAAAGATTAAAAGTATGGTTTCCTTGAGTGGAAACTGTAAGGTCACCAAGTTTTACTTTCCCTAAGTGTTGGAAAGTAGTTGAAGGACTTTGTTTGGATTTTGAACTGTCTTCTAATTATCGAAATATATCCTCTTCATAATGTTATTATACTTGAGTTTAAAGTGTTATATATCACTTGAATATTTCACATAACATAGAGATTTTCCATCCTTCTTCCTTAAAGGCATTAATAATTTCTGATTGGTATTTCAATTTCATCAGAAAGACGGTACTGGCCAGTTCTTAAATCTTGTTTATTTAATTGATACTCGTTTACATTTTTCACGTTGATAAAGTTCAAGATCTGTAACTTTGATAATTTTTCGTGCTTTTTATTAGGTTCTAGATTATTCATATCGATTTTCGCATGGCTGGTTTGTTTCCTCCGGCTGTCTCACCAAAAATATACTTTGGAGGACAAAAGGCATACCTTCGAGATTTTTTATGTCTTTTTTATTGCCATTGACAAAGAGCCTTGCATTGAAACGTTTGACCCTTATTTCTTTTAAACAACAACTTTGTCGTTACATTTATTTTTGTTTCTTATAGCGCTCCCCTGGTCTTCTTTATTATTTTATTTTTACTTATTTCGTAATTTTCAGTACGCAACATTATATTTCATTTTGTTGCTTTCCTCTTGTTTGATTTTTACATCCAAAGTGTATACACAACTGAATGTTGACCAATGTGGGGCTATGAATACATCGGCAAACGAATACCGAAGCAAAAATGGGGAAAGTGGAAATTACAAAATCAAATACCCAAGGCACAGCAATTCATACAAAAAAAACGCCACAAAACCAAAGCACTAGCAGTGTAAACTACTAACACTTGAGGTAACATCAGGTGCTCCGCGACTGGCATCCACCACACTACCAGTGAAAAGTCACAGTCGGTGTTTGTCAGTCCGAAACTTACATTCTGGATCTACTAATACCTAGCATATTCTCATTTGTGAAATAGAAACATACTGTAACGATTAGTCAAATCATAGTTACGACGATGACACTTCTGTAGTGACAATCGCAACAGCCATTGAACATTCATTCCCTTGATGTATGGGTTTTTGAGACAGTAATTTCGCTCTGTTGACAAATTCGCTGTGTAAACTACAGCTAGGTTAAATATAGATACAATTGTGAAATTTAGACACAAATCAATTGCTAGATAACCAATTAAAGAATATAAAGTAAATGAACACGAGACAATTCTCACACGGGTGTCCCGCCACCTTAATCGATTTTCAAGGTCTCTGGCTACTGAGCTGCCGGGCGCGTCCCCTGGTAGTGGATAGTGTCTATACGAGGAGAGCCAGGCCGCGAATCGATGTAGCCAAACTTAGTGGAGAAACGCCACAATTCATGTAGTACAAAGACCCTTTCTATATTTCCTAAAGAGAGCAATGTAACCGGGAGTCGTGTAGAAGGCTAAATTTCCCGACCTTACCCATATCTTACCTTTTTAGTGGCAATCGGAACTCGTTGTCCCTTCCACCTGCATTTCTTCCTTATTTTACTTAGCATTTTTTTAGATTGATAAATTTGTTCTCGTTCTGGAAATAGCTGAAATATTGCTCACTGGACGCATGGGGAATCTTTTCTCCGGACTTCACACTGCAGGAGAGATAAACTCCAGTCTGAATTAAACAATGAAAGGATGTGGAAAAATACACATGTAACAAAGTAAAACTAATTTATTGTTCTTCTTTAACCTGAAGTCCCGGCACCTGAATCGATTTTCAGAGGCTCAGGCTACAGAGCTTCCGGGGGCGTCCCCAGTTGGTAGATATGGGAATGTCCTGTCTGTGCGTTGTAGTCAAGTCATAATAAGGAAAGCCTGACCGCCAACAATGTAGGTAAACTGTGTGGAGATTAACACCACACTCCATGCAGTATAAAGACACTTCTATAATTTCTAAAAGGATAGCAGACGCACGGCCCAGGTAGAATTTAATTTGCCGGTCCCCGGAAGTTACAAATATATTGTCACGGTACTTCGCGCTGTATTTCCGACATACTCGGGGCACACAAAAGTTAAATACTTTACTGAAAACATAAAAAATATATTAAAAAAAACTCTACTCAATAGTCCTCAAAACTCGTAAGCATTAATCCGACCTGGTAGTACATAAATCATTGCATCGTTCATCATCAAACGTTTTTGGTAGTCCAATAAATTTCTGGGTCGTACAAGACTCGTCACGTCGTTTATTATTTCCAGCTATTTCCTTGTCCTTAACCTTGAATTCTCCAGCGCAAAGACTAGTATGATGTTTATAGTACAGTTTTGTGAAAGATGAGATCCTAAACATTCAAATCCAATATCAATTTGTTCTTGAATATCCTAAATGTTCGTACACTTTATAGGCAATTGGGAACCTTCACAAAATTCACAGTTTTGATTATCAGTTTCGCTCTTATTTTGTGAATGGTTTTCAATTCTAGTGCGAAGATCTGCTTCTTATTGCGTTTCACTTACATTGAGTACTTGTCCTACTTCTAAAACGTTGATTTCTTTGGTTATCGCTCTTCGTAAATTGACAAGAAGTAAATTGTCTTTACCATTTTCTCGTACAATGTTCATGCGAACCTCAGCAGAAAGATGAGATCCTACACATCTAAATCCAATATCAATTTGTTCTTGAATGTCCTAAATGTTCGTACACTTTATAGGCAATTGGAAACCTTCACAAAATTCACAGTTTTGATTATCAGTTTCGCTCTTATTTTGTGAATGGTTTTCAATCCTAGTGCGAAGATCTGCTTCTTATTGCGTTTCACTTACATTGAGTACTTGTCTTACTTCTAAAACGTTGATTTCTTTGGTTATCGCTCTTCGTAAATTGACAAGAAGTAAATTGTCTTTACCATTTTCTCGTACAATGTTCATGCGAACATCAGCAGGAAGTTCACCAGAACTACTGGCACCAGATGCGCTCCATACATGTCTTGTGTTTGTCCCGATGATTCAAGAACTCTAATAAACGTCTCGAGTTTGCCTCCATAATTTTGCAAACTATGGAAATTGTAAGTCGGTGATAATAACTCCATGAGTGCTTTCATGAAAGCATGAAAGATATTATGACTTTGTCCAAATGTTCTATAAGCTATACTACGACAGTAGTATAATTAGCGTTCGTCAATGCAAATCCGTGTGTCCTTAAGCTGTGTAAGTAAATTTTTGCACATTCGTCAAATTTATGTTATGGTGAATTGTACTTTCAAATGAGTCCCAAAAAGTTTGCCAACCTAAAATGTTCCCGTCAAAGTAAGGGAGTTCAAGCTTAGGTAGACGATTATCGTTGTTCATAATCGGCAGTGCAGATCTCTCGTTGGTATGACGCCTCTGAATATTTCGTTAGATGTAGCATTTTTAAAAGTGTCACGTTTGGAATCTGAATTTGATGAGTAGGGTTCATGATCGTGATCGTGTGCTGGTGAGAAACTGTTTGCAAGAGGATTCAGCGTAGACGATGGCTGTGCAAATATAATTTTTTTTCCTGATGTGAAGATTTGTTTCAATTGAACTTCTAACATAAACATGTACTCATCTGATTAGTCGATTTCCCTTTCTATGTCGTTTCAATATTTGCTCGTTGATATTACTAAGAATAGTCTGTTTCCTCTCAAGAGATTCCAATAAAATTGTCAGCTACTCTAGAACAAAGTCCGGATTCTGTTCTATCTCATGGAATTTCGTGATCAATTTGGTAACGACTCCTTTATGGCCGCCTCGTATTCTCTCCCATCTTTGTCTGCATCTCCCATTGGTTCACAACCAAGTAAAGATCAGAAACACAACACAATTGAATTGTTGAACGCTCACTTGTAATCTAATTCGTGGCCACGGAGACGTGCCGTGCGTACGTTACAATGTATATCGCGACGTTAGGGTAAATCCTGTTCCGCGTAATTTCAGACATTCTCTGGGCCTCAAAAAGCGAAATGTACACATTGTTAATACAAAACAACGAAATGAACAACTTTTACCAATTACAATCTGTTTAAAATCGCTAAATTCGTTCTCTAAATCCATGTGACGAGTAAATTGTTCGTGAGGTTTTGATCGTATGACACATTATTTTTGTTCTATCCACCATTTGTTCTCCATTGACTATATGGATTCAGAATGTTCAATGTACAGTTATGGTTGTAAGCTTTCATCAATTCCTGTTTATTCAATAGCTTTCGTCAATTCCTGTTTATTCAATACATGTTCTTTTCTGTCATGTTTTCCCATCCTTTCTCTTTAATTTACTATTAACACTCTTCTTTCTAGTTGCCATTTTGTTTTGTCGGGGCTTTGCGTCTACGTTAGCACATACGTCTAAGCAAGATATTACTCATGATTGTTAAGCTCTTTGCTGATTTGGTTTCCATTGCGATTATGGATGTCTCTTCTACAAGTTGACAGGCATCTGTGGATGTATTCGTATTAATAGCAGTGTCACTGCGTTCATCTGGACTTTTGTATACCTCTTTGACTTGTAGCTCTCCGTCCAATGCCATGCAATCTTCATCAAAGCTTGATTCATTCAAGTTAAAAAAAATCTTCTGAAACTTCTTATCTTTATGATAAGATCCAAGGAATATTCTGAAGTGCCGACAATCTCCCCTTCAATTAGTTCGGGGTTGTTTTCCATAACATCAAGAAAACTCTCATCTAGCCGTTCTAAATTTTTCGATATCCCTGTTAAGGTGTGAATGGATGCGAATACATCATCTTTGTCGTACATCGTTGAATTCTTCAAATTTATCAACTTTCTACATAATTCCGTAACCGCGTTGTGATTCTTTATCCTACCTGTGACTAATTTCTCCATTTCTAACATAATTCTGGTCATGGCCCCATAAGTGTGGGGACGAATAAATCAACTCTATATCTCAACCATATGTTTACTCAACTCAACTCTAAAGACCCACAGCGACGTCACTTACGTACCAACGTTCCAATATACAGGTCTAATAAAGTGTCATGGTACTTCGCGTTGTATTCCAGACACTCATCCTGATATAGCTGAAATATATCAGGACGAGTGTCCGGATAAAGAAAGAATCACAACGCGGTTACGGAATTATGTAGAAAGTTGACAAATTAGAAGAATTCAACGATGTACGACAAAGATGATGTATTTGCATCCATACAGACCTTGACAGGGATATCACTGGACGATAATCTTTAAAAAATAAAAATTTAAGTAATCAATCATTTTTTTTTATCACACTTCATATTTCAGATTGTGCTGATGGAAGTCTAAAAACGCTACATCCATGTCCTTTTACCTCATGGGTGCATAATCGACAACAAACATAAAATTAACTTGCAAAGTGTTCTTACAATCGCTGTCATCCGTTGTCAGACAAAAGGACTAATAAAAGACAAACACATCAAATGTGCAACAGGGCATCTATTGGGTCAATTGCAACCATAAGATGTAGGCACTACAAACAGTTTAATAGATAGGCGGTCAGAATAGCATTTTAAAATTGAAAAAAATAAAATGCCAAAATTTGAAAGAATGGCAATGCATTTATATGGTAAATTCAAGAACATAACACCATAACTGAAATATATTGAGAGAATACATCTATCGTAAGGGAGTATTTTTAACGGACTCCGCTTTGAAAGAGATACAGGCCCCCAGTTTTAAACAAACAATGAAAGGAGATGGAGAAAGTGATATTTTATGGAACAACCATGCAGAATAACAAAAACACGATGTATAGTAATTTTATCATGTGTTCATGGTGTATCTTCTCATTGAGTTGATTAGTAACGTCTCATGTTTCATTACAGCCTAGATAAAGACACACAATTGTGATTATAATACTCTTCTTCTAACTATAGATGGAATTGTTAGCTTTCCTCTGCATGTGCGTTGGATATAAATGGTTACAAAAGACAAAGGGTTAAGTTTGTTTATTAGAAACTTTTCATGTTTCTATACATTTTTGTCAGGGCCGAAGAATTCGCATCTTTCTGTGTGTATGCTCAAAAATATACAATGTAGATTGTGTTTTCCAGAAAAAATGAGGAGAGATACCTGAAAGCAGTGTCATATAATTGCAATCTTTTCTAGTGCAAATGTAATTGTAAAAGTTCTATCTTAAGAGTATTTTTGATTTTGATTTCAATCATAATTTTTCAATATTTAACAGGATTTTGGTATTCCAAATATTTTGAATTGGTGTGCACAGAAGAGACTACGTTGTTTCAATGACCATTTGCTGAAACCAATCATCAGTATTTTGTAATTAGATTTTGTAGAGACCTCTGTTAGTTCCCTTGGAAAGCTACCAACCCAGTAGTCCAGTACTTCGGTATATTTGCCCAAAATCCATTTTTATTTTGGAACATACAGTATCTAAAGTTCAGTTTTATATTTTTTTCACTTGTTTAAAGCTTCGTCCTTTGCAGAATTTGACGTTTCATTTAAATCCTATTTGTCATTTTATATTTATCAATCTTTATGCATCTTTCATATTTTGGTCTTTCAAATATTTTGATTTGACTGAGCTAAAGAGACAACAAAACATTGCCACAATAGCAATTTCACTGTAACCTCGGTATTCAGTTATTTATTGCTTTTTTCCTAAGACGGGTAAAGTATACAAGCAGTCCGCTTATGAAAAAGTGTAAATTGTGAGATGCATAATAATGTATAAAACAAGAGAATTCCGAAAGTCAGAGACAGTTTCAAAAACCTGAGGAGTGACCATCCTTAATACGATTACTAGCGTCGTTTTTTTTAAAATTGCAATTACAAAATGTACAGATTACTATACGAACTGAGCGCCAGTTCTCCAGTAATGTACTATTGTTCACATCATATTTTCATTTCCAAAATAGCTGTTCTTTGCATCATTTCAATAAGAATTTATTGTTAGATGTGAATTATACTTCAAAGTTATGGCAAGAAGTTTTTTTTCAGAAATAAATATGTATTAATGTGCTACAATCTTGATTCTAACTTGTCCAAAGCTGCTATACAATCGTTGAAAGTGTACAATTTTTCATACTTGAATATGTCACCTTAATTCGCATTGTATAAACTTATATTGATAAATTGTTTAAAAATAGAAATTTGAAAAAAAAAGTTAGGCCTAGTTAGATTTTGGTGCAATTTTTCTTAAAACTCAGCAAAACAATATCCGGTACCTCTGATTCCTGATTCCGAAGTAACAAATAGAAATGAAAAGCTTTTAATTCAGATTGATTAGAATTAGTTCTGTCTAGTCATGTGAGCATAAACTTCTAGTAATACCCAGTCCTTTGTTAGTTGCTTCAGATAATTTGTATGGCTTGTCCCTACTTTCATTCAAGATGTAGACAAAATATTTTAAAATGGGAGTAATAACAAAATAACCGAAGAGATTTGTCAAGAGCCGAAGTCCATATGACAAAAGACAAAGCAGGTGTAAAACCACTGGACAAAGTGTCAACCTCAACGTTCCTGATTTTTCAAAAGAAAAAGAGGATTAAACCGGTTTTATGGCGCTCCATCTGTCTCCTTCAATTGCCGTAATGTCCGGCAGCAATTTAACTTCAATTTCTATTGAAACGTGGTAGGCAGTGAAAAGAATAACAAAATACCGAAGTACATCTCCATTGTCCTTGGATTGTTCTTTTTAGACTGACGATTCGGTTCTTACTTTCTTTACTGTTAATTTAGATTAAGCTATGCGGATTTAGACAACTTATGTCTCTTCAGTGCAGATCAAATCAAGACATCCATTTGGAAATCCATATACCCAGTAATCCATATTCATCCAAGTACTAAGGGACCGACCATTTAACTTGAGGGGGCTATGGTTTTTTTCTAAAAACATATTTTGGATCTGATTTTATGTGAAAAAAATATTTTGGCTGCCAAAATGATGAAAAAAAAATTTCTGAATGAGGCTTTCTGCCCCCAAAAAAATAATGTTAATTTTGAAAAAAAAAATTTTGTTGATACGCGTGCAAAAAATAAATAATTTGTTTCGCGCAAAGCGCGAAAAAAATTTTCTGTCCAGAAAAAAACCATAACCCCCTCCCTTCAGGTTAAATGGTCGGTCCCTAAGTTAAAAAAAGATAGAATCTTGAATCACAGTTCGGACCAAAACTTAAAATTGATATCTGTAAAAGAATATATTTTATGATCGCATGAGGCGGAATTTTTTTGAAGCCCTGATTGATAGATGGTCAAGGAGATATCTATGCATAATGAGGTCTGCGTAATTGGTGTTATATATCTGACGTAACGACGTAGTTGTGAAACGTACACCCTATAAGCATCATGCTGATAAAATAATTCTGTCCATGTTAGGGAAATAGATAGTTTTGAAATTAAAAAAAAAACAACGACAGTAGAATACCGAAGGAACAAGGGAAGCGAAGACTACAAAAATCGAAATCCGAAGACATGGCAAAACGGCAACAGAGAAAAACAAAGACAAAACAAGGACGTGAGACAGCTACAAGCACGGAAATAAAAAGACGACATTAAAAACTAAGGCACTCATAGTGTGAACTCCCTTGAAAACCGAGAGTGACATCAGGTGCTCCGGAAGGGTAAGCATGTCCTGCCTCGCTAGCGATACCCGTCACACTATCAGTGAGTCAATCCAGGGTTGAGACAAAACCGGTTATGTCAAATCCGTAAAGACGTGAAATCTAGCTGAAAATGTCCGTTTTCATTTGGGACACAGACACGTCATATCTGTCAATGATATGGTGACGGCCATAACATTTCTGAAGAGATGAAAGCAACGAGGGCTGAACAAATCCCTGACTAAGCAACTTGTGTTACAGTGCTCTTTGTTCTATTCAAAACATCGCTGTATAAATTACATGCGCGACAGTAACGAATCAACTGTGAAATGTACACTCCATAAGCTGGAGAGGTAGGTATATTGCTGCTCAGAAAGGGAAAATTCACAACTGGGAAGTTAAAATCGTCACATTTGTCATATAGCTTAGATTTCAAACGTCCATCTTCATCAATGTATATAAACTGATCTAAGTACGAAGCTGAAATAGGTGTATCAGTAGTTTCTTTAATTTCAAGCTCATTGGGATAGATCTGGTGTAAATATTCCTTGAATTTTGGATTATTAAGAGAAAGTACATCGTCTATGTAGCGGAAGCTGAAATTAAAGGACTGGGCTCAATGTTTTTGTTTTTTTCTGTGTTAGCCCTTGTAAAAACTTGGCCTCATACGAGAAAAGAAAGAAATCAGCTAAAAGCCGCGCGCAGTTAGTTCCCATGGGAATCCCGATTGTCTGTTGAAAAACACCTCCAAATTCGACAAAAATATTATCTATTAAAAATTCCAACATCTTGATTACGTCATTCTCCGTGTATTTCTTGTTTGACTCAGTGTGGTTCTTTACAAAATATGTTTTTGTCTTTCCCTATTAAAGTGATCCACTTTGTTCTAAATTTTAGCACTGGGAGTGACAATGTTCGTAAATTTCGAAATGCAAGTCCAAAACATATTTAGATCTAGTGACTTCTGTTGTTTTCTTTATCTTTAATTCTGGGAATATATTGATGGGATGAATGCATTTAAGATTCAGTGATGACCATTGTATCTATAAGTAAGATTGTAAACTTTAGCGAATTTAAGTTTATGATGTTTTAAGAATAACTGACGACATTCAGTCACGTTGTAGTAAAAGAACAAGCTTGCAAATAGAGAGGAAACAGGTCGTGCCCATCCGTATACCAACAAGAAAATCAAGCAAGCTGCACACTTGTTTTTCATCTTATTATACTTATCCTTTTAAAATTGGTTATTGAAATATGAATGTAGATTGATAATTTCTACACTAAGAATGCCTTGCTTTTGAATGTTGTGCTTTTGTTTTTGCGCTTTTTGGTGCCTGGTGTCGTGGTTTTCTGTGTTCTCGTTTTTTTTTGCTACATCTTTTGAAAATGCCACTCCTTTGTTCCTTGCCGTTGTTTTCTACATTTTTTTAAATCGGCAATCGGCACTATGAATAGTTTAAATATATAGATGGTCAGAATAGAATTTTAAAATTGCAAAAAATAAAATACCAAAATTTGAAAGAATGGCAATGCATAAATTTATATGGTAAAATTCAAGAGCACTACACCATAACTGAAATATATTAAGAGAATACATCTTTCGCAAGGGAGTCATTTTAACGGACTCCGCACTGAAAGAGAAACAAGCCCCCAGTTTTAAATAAACAATGAAAGGAGATGGAGTAAGCATCATTTTTATGGAATAACCCATTGTTTCATTGTTTCAGTACATTCAGAATAAAAAAACACGATGAATTGTAATTTTATCATATGTTCATGATGTATTCTTCTCATTGAGTTGATTAGTAACGTCTCATGTTTCATTGCAGTCTGAAAAAAAGACACACAATGGTGATTATATTACCCTTCTTCTTACTATATATGGAATTGTTTGCTTTCCTCTGCATATGCGTCGGATATAAATGGTTACAAAAGGCAAAGGCTTACTTAACCATTGTTTATTTGAAACTTTTCATGTGTATAAACATTTTTGTTAGAAACAGTACGACATTAATAAGGTTATTATTATGATAATGAGGAATTTGCATTTCTCTTTGTGTGTATGCTCAAATATATACAATGTACAGTTATATGACATGAGTGAGTTCGCAAAGCAATAATTCCATGTGCATTTGAAGTAAAAACGACCACTGTTCAAACATTCTCTAAAATTAATTTCTGGTCCAATTTTTATATTTTTATACTGCTGGAAAGAACTTGCACAACAGCTTCTGTTTGTAATTTAAAAATGATGTTATCTTCCACAGTTTTCATTTTGCAACGATTTAAACAGGTCTACAAGTTACAACATCAAGATTTGCTATATATTTAATTATAAATTTTAACAATAAAAATTCAATCTATATTTAAATAATCACAATAAGAAAACAACTGAACATAAAATTATGTCTAAATCACTGAGAGAGGCTGTTGTTTAAGCCCTCTTTAGCAGTATAAAAAAGTCAAAATTCGGACAACAAATAAATTCAATAGAATTTTTTAAACAGTGGTCGTTTTAACTTGAAATGCACACGGAATTTTGCTTTGAGAACTCACTCATGTCATATAACTGTAGATTGTCTTCAAGAAAAAATGAGGAGAGATACCTGAAAGCAGTGTCATATAATTGAAATATCTTTTCTAGTGCAAATTTAATTGTAAAAGTTATTTTTGATTTTGATTTCAATCATATTTTTTTCAATCTTTATCGGATTTTGGAAGTCCAAATATTTTGAATTGGTGTGCATTGAAGAGACGTAAGTTGTTGCAATGACCAATTGATGAAACTAGTCCTCAGTATTTATTAGTTATTAACACAGCTAAGATACCTCTTCCAATGCACTGTTAGTCCCCTTGGAAAGCTACCAACCCAGTAGTCCAGTACTTCGGTATATTTGCCCAAAAGCCATTTTTATATTGGAACATACAGTATCTAAAGTTCAGATTTATTTTTTTCTAAAACGGAGTATTTCACTTGTTTAAAGCTTCGTCCCTTGCAGAGTTTGACATTTCATTTAAATCATATTTCAAAATTACGTATTGTCATATTCTCTCCTTTCAGGATTGTGGTCATGGAGTTAGTAGTCTACCTGTATTGGGTTTTATTCGTATGTTTACTTAACTATGGGGAAACGGGACAGATAAAGGGGAGGTTTTGGGTACCCATAAACCTGTTTACCGCTTCCGCTGGTGCCGGTACCAAGTCCAGCTGTCCCGAGTTCCTATCGTTTTTTACGTTTGTCTTTTGTCTTATTTGCGTTTTTCCTGTGTAGTTTCCTAGCAGATTGTGGCATGTAATTATAATTTTCAACCATTCTAGGTGTTTCCTGTTGTCCTTTTTATTTCATTTGCCATTTTATATTTATCAATCTTTATGCATCTTTCATATTTTGGTCTTTCAAATGTTTTGATTTGACTGGGCTAAAGAGACAACAAGACATTGCCACAATAGCAATTTTACTGTAACTTCGGTATTCAGTTATTTATTGTTTTTTTCCTAAGACAGGTAAAGTATACAACCAGTCCGCTTATGATAAAGCATAAAATGTGCAACGAGTTTAGGTAGTTTTATTGGTTCAATGTATCCATATTAAGAAGGTAATTTTATAAGTAAGTGCAAGGGTAAAGGAAATATAGAAGTTTCTTCTTGAAAAAAGTTTGCAGTTTGGTAATTAACTAGCACTTAATACGATTACTAGCGTCGTTTTTTAAGAAAATTGCATTACAAAACGTAAAGATTACCATACGAACTGAGCGCCAGTTCTCCAGTAATGTTCTAATTGTAAAAAAAAAATGTTCCTCGTATCATCTCAATTAGAATTTATTCTTAGATGTGAATTATACCTCAAAAATATGACAAGAAGTTTTTTTTTTAATTCATAAACAATTGTGTATTGATTTGCTGCAATTTTGATTCTAACTTGTCCAAATCTGCTATACAATCGTCGAAAAGAGTACAATTTTTCAAACTTTATTATACAAAAATGTATATAGATCTTCTGAAAAAGAATTTTCCAATCTTTAATATGTCACCTTAATTTACATTGTATCAACCTATGTTGATAAATTGTCCATAAACGCATATTTGAAAAAAAGTTAGATTTTGGTGCAGTTTACAAAACTCAGCAAAGCAATGTCCGTTAGCTACTGATTCCCAATTCCGAAGTAACAAATAGAAATGAAAAGTTCCTGTTTTTAATTCAGTTTGATTCGAATTACTTCTGTCTAGTCATGTGATCATAAACTTCTAGTAATACCCAGTCCTTGTATCTGTATCTGTATCTGTATTAAATAGATTCTGCCACTATAGGCACACCTCCAGACGGAGTAGTTAAGATCCACCATATACCGTTTCTTAATATATTAAACAATTACGCATTCCTCCACCATATGGAATTATGTACACAGTTCATATATATACACACACTGGTAAAATCTCTGGATACTTTTAAAAGGTAAAAGCTACTCAAAAGTATTAAAAATCAGGGAGTAGACCATATGCGTTCAACATTGCTTCTTAAATCTATTTCTCTTAGCACCAGTATGTCCAATACCCAACAATTCATATCTCTTTAAATGCAGTCTATGAAGCAACGCTCTACAAGCAGGTTCTAACGCAAATGATATAGTCTCATCTAGTGCAGGCTTTTGTCTATTACATGCATATTCTAGAAGCTGGAAAGGATTAGTTATAATATCTACAATGGTTAACGTGCATTGACTAGAAAGCATAGGAAGAAGCTCACTATATCTACGTCTAATCTCATCTATCAGCGGATGTCTTACTACATTGAGTGCATTACAAAGTAGCAAGAAATGTTCCAGTGTCTCATCAGCCTCCTTGCACATCTGACACATTGGATCAACATCAAACTTGTTAAAAACAGCACGATTGGTTTGAAAAATATATGTCCCTGTTGCGATTTTAGTACGTACTGGTAGCCGGGCTATATCTCTTACATTTGCTGAGTTGGTACTAAGTAATCGATGTACTTTACCAAAACTTTCAAGTCTGTTTAAATACTTCAAACTTTTATATCTAGCAGCAATACAGTTGACCTCATTTATCCAATACTTTTTAATTTTCTTCTCTACCATTTTTTTCCATCTTGTTTTTGAAAGTGGTTCATACAAAAAGTCATATATATTGTGGATTTCATATTTATAGCATAATTTTTGCAATTCTATGAACCAACTATGGCTTTTCGAATTTTTGACACTAAGTTGTCTTTCAGCAATCTTCCACTCAACAGATGTTGACTCAGCTCTAGTGATATTACCAAACAAGGAAAATATCTTCAAATGTATTTCTGCTTCAATAGGCATCAATCCACTAAGTATCCAAACCGCCGAATCAGCTATATTCGTAGATAATGTTAAAATCTGTTTAATAAGCTTTTTATAGTACTGATTTAAAGTTGTAAGTATTTTTCCTGTTGGAACCACAATTTCTAAACCGTATGTTAATACCGGAAGAACATATGTACGTATAATTGATATTGATGTTTCTGGGTCCAGCCCGTTGTTCCCATGTAATCCTGTCCCCATCAAACTATAGACAGTTCTTCTAGCCTTTTTAATATTTTCCTCAACAGTCAATTTTCCAGAATTTGTAACTGACTTTTGTACACCAATATGTGTTGAATTAGTGACCACAGGCATCGGGTTTTCATCAAGAGTCCAAAATTGACAATCATTGTCCAACTGCTTACTTGTTGTCTTAACTGGGATAATTACACTCTTTGTTGGTTGTAACATATATCCTTCTCGGTGACTAAAATCAACAGCTATATCCACCATCGTTTGTATCTCAAGCGGACTATTTGCTACTAATGCAATATCATCAGCACAAGTTGGTGCACAGCAAATTATATTTCCAATTTTTCCACCTACTTTTGAGTCACTCAAGAGATTCAACAGAGGGTTTATATATACTTTATATAAGTCAGCACTTAATGCTCCACCTTGTCGTACTCCTTGTTTTATACTAAATACATCTGAATACTTCCCTTCCCAGTTAATACATGAAGTAGCACCCCTGTACAGGTTTTGTAGTAATAAAATTGACTGACTTGATAAGCCTATCTGAAAAAGTCTTCTAATGAGATTGTCATGTACTACAACATCAAAGGCTGATTTAGCGTCCAGCAGTGCAATATATGTT